>APFE030725334.1:0-84855 GCA_000404065.3 Pinus taeda
GGAAATCTCTGTGTATATGTGTTTTATGGGTTATGCTCTCGCATTTTTATTTTCTTGTGATTTAGAATTCGTATGCAGGTAATTTCTGTACGGGGTTAAAACCTACAATTTGAATACACACTATTTTCATGATTGGTTCTAAAATATCACAGAAGGAAGGACAGCCAAAGTTTGAAATTGACAAGTGAAGAAGGGTTTATAATAAGCTTATATTTGTGGAATTTCTACCTCGTTTTATCTCATGTTAAAGATTTTTTCTTATGATTTACATGTTGTTGTTAACTTGATGTTGAGGGATTTTATATGAAGGAGGGGTTGACTTGGCATCTAGAAGGTTGGAGTCCTTTATGGTCATGGGTTTTGGGTATCTCACATTGATTTGATTCTATAAGAAGAGAAAAAAAATTTTGGGTTTTCCATTTGGAGGGGTTTTTTCGTAGCTTGGAACCTATATCTTGTGTTCATCATTTCCTGCGATCTTCATGTTTATGTTTTGATAATTGTTTGATGAAGAAACATAATAAAAGTTAATAAGAATCCAACAAAATTCACAAGAAATTATCATGTAAGGCGAAATCATCCCTAATCTACTGCCTTATCGACTTCTCAATAGGGGGAAGACCACTACATTTTGGATAAGAGATCTGGCCTTTGTCTCTTCTCTCAAGCAGATTATTCAAGATAAATGAGGCTTGCCTTCACATTTCCAATGTCTGTTTAAAGGGAAGGTTCTCCAACACTCTCTTCATCCCAAAGACTACACTATCATAATAAACTCAACCATCGTCTTGTACTTAATGATGTCATGGGTGCTAATGGAGCAAGGACTTCAAATGGAACCTTTGACTCTTTCAAGGAAGCACTGTAAGCAAGATCTCAACCCCTGCAAAAAAAATACAAAACATTCTAGGCACCTATAATCTATATCAAATGGAGAAAGCTCAATCTATTGACGTCAATCTTCCAAGGTATCTTCCCTCTTTTATGTCTTCCATTCCCATATAGTTACTTGCAAATTTAATGGCTTCTGGCTAAAACCCGAGGCTTTATTCCAATGGGTTTTCTCATTTTGGACACCCCACTATGACATTTCCTATGCTCAAATAGATTCTTCATAGTCCAATTTGAAACACAAAAGGATCTAGATTTTGTTCTAAATGAAGGGCCTTGGTTCTAGTGTAGAGTTGGGATTTTCATCACTCCATGGTTCCCTAAGTTTGATTCCACAACCATGGTGGTCTCAACTATGCCAGTTTTGGTAAGGCTTCCAAACTTCTCCCTTCCTTTCTAGCACCACAAAGTCCTTGAGGATACTGGAAACACTTTGGGAAAATTCAAAAAAAATAGAACTAGAGAGAACAAAGAAAGGCATCTTCACTTTCACCAGAATATGTGTGGAGATTGACCTTAGAAAAGGACTCCTATATCATCATAACATTGAAACACAAAAAATTTCATTGGTCTCAAGTTTTAGATTATGAGAACACGGCATTTTGATGTCATGTATGTTTCCAAACAAGACATTTACATAATACATGTCCACGAGAAAAGAAGAATCTAAAGAAGAAGAAGTATAATAGGCCAAAAGGATGGTAGTTCGCAGAGCACCATCTTTCAGAAGATGAAAAAGAATATATCAATTCGACCTAACAAAGAAGAAGTGGAAATTATGGCCCAACATGGACACCAACCAGATGGGGACACTATGGTGTAGCTGGGAACAGTCACCCTTCTTCAAAAGCGAATGGATCTTGAAGTATCTCAAGCATTAGATGGGAATGTGGGCACAAAAAAAGCTCAGATTCAAACAAAGAAGTCTCTCATATGTATACAAGCCAAGAATTGGCATTGGGTCTTGTTGAACCAAGTTTAGATGGTTGGCACAAAGTAAGAAAAAGAAAAAAGGAAAATTTATCCACAAATTGTCAGTCTTAATCTTCTCCCTTCTTATGTGTATGTCTCTCTTAGTTGTTATGTTATCTTTCTAGCTCTTTGTCATGAGCTGGTTTTAATAGGAATTCTTTAGCATATGAATAATGTAATTTTATTTTTTCCTTTCAGATGAATAAAATTATGCGTCATTCTCTACGGAAAAGAAAATAAAAGAAATATATAGTCTCTGAGTGCCCAAGGATTTGTCAGGGTGCTAAATCCATTTATGCATTTAAAAATGTATTTTAAATAACGAAAAATAACAATCTCAACCAAAATTATATTGTCAGATTCCAATGAAAAAAATAAGAATGTTTTCTTTTTTTTGTAAGCTCGGAGATCTATATTAACATATAAATATTTACTTCACATGTAATTTACCATGATCCTAAATTGTCTTGGTCTACCTAAGAGGAAACCAAATCCAAGACAGTAGATGGGATTTGAGATGACATACTTCAAAATTAGAAGAAAATGATTTTTCTCACAATTTTCCATATTAAAAGAAAGAAGCTTGACAACCATTGTGAAAACAGTAGCTAGAACATGCAAAGACAAATTATAAAAATGAAAATAGAACTCGGTTGCTATCAACAACATGCACAATAGGAAAATTAAGGTGAATTGATAGGTGCAGGATGACTTGAGTTTCTTAGAGGTGTTGGATGTCTTTGTAAGATATTGGCCTTAATGTGCTCCACGTGCTCATACATGAGCTAATATAATAGATGTAATTATGAGTCCATGTAGAGAAGGTTTTAATCTGAGCTTTCATTTCAATCAAAAAGAACCTTTCCCAATAGAATATTGGTATGCCAATAGAGGTCAATAGTGAGAAGATACTAATCACTTTGTCGAAACCAAGGAGTCCCTAGTTCAAGGATCTAGTTGGAGACCAAATCTATGACCTTGATGTCTAAAACATATTCTCTTTCTTTTGTGACTTCTTGCGCCAAACAGAAATTCTCTACTAAATTCTTTGTAATGCGTTGTATTAATAATAATAATAATAATAAATAATTAAATGAAATAATATTAATATATAAATAAATAAAACATAAATATAAATATATATAGCACTAGAAAATAAATAAAAATAAAGACGAAAAAATAATAATAGGATATAAAATAATAAATAATACACTGAAGTTCTAAATAAATATATATATAAATAAACCATGATAAGTAAAGTTAACAAAAAGTAAAAAGCAATAAAATAAGAAAGATTTAAATTAAGAAAAATGTTAAGTAAAACTTAAGACAAAGAGATAAAAGTTGGCATATTGACACATGGATTGTGTGCATTTGGATCTCTTTCCAATCACCTTTCATTTTTGGAACAGTTATTCTATTTAATGGAGGAAAAGAGAGATGATAAGCATTCATTCTTTTCAAATTAGAATGTTGTGAGACAAAGGATTCCCTAGCAGTGGCAGGTTATTGAAGGCTCAGGGGTGACCAACTGTAGAAAGAATTTGTGCAATTGTGCCTAGGGTTGGGTGGAGAGTCGTTCCCAAAACTTTGTTGTGATCAGTGGAATTCAAGTAGTGTCACGGATCCATAATCGACAATAAGACACATCTTCAGTCTACAGGTAAGTATTTGTTGCTCATGGTTTTCGAAAATTCTACGTTAAATCAGTTGAACATTTTGTGTCAATTATTAATAACATTGTTTGATGTAATTAGTTGTATATTTTAATTCTGAGTTGTTACATATGATATTAGAGCAAGGTTTAAACACCGTGACCTTACAATATTAAAAAAAATATTTTATGAAGCATCCATTGTTGTGCAAAATTGTTTATTGAAACTATAAATCAAATATCATAGTTAAAAAAAGAGGAGAGAAAAATAGAAGAGTATGATCTTATACAATACAAATTGATAAGCATTAGGAAGTTGCAATAACAACGCAATATACGTCTAAAATCTTTGTATATCCCAAAGTAAAAATATTTATTTTCCATTCAATTCCCTTTAATCCCATGCAAACAGTAGTAAATAAATATGTTCCTTCTTAAGCGATCTAGGGCCTAGTTCTTCTTGGTTTGTGAAGTTTCATAGAGAAACAAAATTCATCCGTTGGTTCTTCTTGGTTTGTGAAGTTTCATAGAGAAACAAAATTCATCAGAATTCAATGGAGCTCAAGTTCAAGGTTGGATGTGGAAATATATTTTAGAAATCATTTTATTAAAAAAAATGAATTATTATGTAATTTTAGTATTTATGATTATGGATTTTTTAGTTTACGACAAGGTTTAATTTTCAGATCCTCTAAACTCTGATGTGTTTCGAATGTAGCAGAGACAGACTTATAGGGTTGACTGAGGTGAACAATGCAGTTTATTTCAACGGATTGCATTTGAAGTCTATAACTAATATTTGAATCATCAATTAGTTTGGCTGGGTTGGTTTTTCCTAATCTCCTGTAGAAAACTATATACCCATCCAGTAGGGTTGTCTCTTGAAATTATGATATGCTCCAAATGGAACTAAGCAAGTGAAGGGAATTCCGGATGAAAAGGATTGAAATATAAAATATGTTGAATGGGGATGTGGCCTCCACTCTCACTACTAATGCAAAGTCGAAGGATAGAAGCCACCAAATAAGATGCTAAGCACTCCAACATTCCACGGAATTAGACAAGGCCGACCGATGCAATCCTTGAGAGCATAAACTTTCACAGTTATTCCGTTAAAACTACATGAATTTCTTCCTATTTGAAATGAAAATCCACCAATGCAAAGCACAAAATTAATGGAAATTCCAACGCACGGTTAAAGCTCTATTTGTGCTATATGATTGGAGCCACCACCACCACCATTAATGAATGGTATTTTTTCTTCTGCTTCGCCTTCAAACACCTTCCTATTCTTTCTCTTTCTCGTGAATAAGAATAATCTTCTGGGAACCGGACATATTATAACTCCACAATCAAATCAAAACATAAGAGCATAATGAGTGTGTAATGAGCCTAATTTCCTCATATGCACATCGTATTCAAAAGTATGTACGCTACAACAATGCTTGTGGTTTACTGTTAAACAAGGAAGGAAGGAAGGTTCAACTTCAAAAATCGCAACCCTAACGATCCACCATATAAATTTGATGATTACAAAAATCTACGAGGAAACGAAAAGCCAAGTTATCACACACTCATTATGCTCTTATGTTCTTGTTGCTATAAATATTCCATTTATCAAAACAAAAAAACGTTGGACCTGATAACTTGAAATAATGGAATATATTTATGATGGTGTTTAACAATATATTATAGTTTGTGTTTATGGTTTTTGAATTTATTTTAAGTGGAATTCAATTCAGAGATATATCATTATTATTATTATTTAAGCAAAGTTTTTCGGTAGAAATTATATAAGAGAATTTTTTGGCCTATATGTTTCGAACCAACAAGTGTGGTTCATCATCTGGTCTTGATGATGAACTACGCTTGTTGGTTCGAAATGCGTTGGCCAAAAAATTCTCTTATGTGATTTCTACTGAAAGACTTTGCTTAATTCATTATGGATCATAGAAGCTTAAACACAAAAAAAAAAAAATATTATTATTATGTTTCAAATTAATATTAATTTGACAACTTTAATATATATTTATATATGTTAATTGTTATCTTTTTATAATGTCTAATTTTTTTATTATAGATCATCTCCATAATTGAAATTGGAATCGTGTGAGATTTTACTTATAATTTTTTTTCCCGAATAAATAATTAAATGCATATTCAATTTGGTAATTGAAAGTGTGAAATAGCATTAACATAATTGAAAGTGTGAAATAGCATTAATTTTACTTCTAATTTTATTAGATTAAAATGTGTGGTATGTTAACTCACACTCTAAATTTAGAAATCATAAAATTCAACATACACAAAATCTAAAATTTGGTTCCTCTACAATGGGAGATAATGCAAAGTTATGATTATGATAATAGTAATCATGGCATTAATAGTGATTAAAATTTTTGAAAATGTGCTTCAAAATTTGCTTCATAAAGTAATTAAGAAAGAAGTAGGATATATTGTCTTGTAAAAAAAAAAAAGTAAAGTAAGCATTTTCTTTAAAAAAGAATAATAAATAAAGAAAACACTAAATGAAGCATATAAGAACATAGAAATTCTTAAGTTAGAATTTCACGATTCATGTGATTCTTAATGTTTAATGTCATACAGAGTAATGTGGGAATATTAATAATACTTAATATCTATTACTAATGATATTGTGAAATATAGTTGACAAGTCTAGGCTCAATGGGACCAATATAGCATTGGGTCAGCTACCTGGGAAGATGCACATGTTATTCATTGTGACTTTCATTATATTTTTTTATTAAATTGTATGGTGAACCAAATAGGATTTCATAACTTAGCTTAGATGAATGCCTATCCTATATCATTTTTTTATATATATTTTACTAAAACATTTGAGCCATGTCTTACTGCTTAAATTTTATTAATACACTATGGTACTAAATATGAGGTTAGTGTTTCATCTATTTGTTATGTCAACATGGAAATGTTGAAGTATAATATTGTGATGATGTTTCATGATGTGATGGTATGTTGTAATTGGACATAGTTCTGATTAAAGGTTAATGATGTTGTTGTCACCCACTGCAAAATGTGTTTTCAGCTGTTAAAAGAGGGCAAAAGAGCAAAGAGGTTTGCAGGCATCTTAAAAACCACAGAAAAACTCAAAGCTAAATAGGACCCCGTCATGGATAATGCTCAGAATTAGCTTTCTAATGGTATATGGAACTCCTCAAATGGACTCTAGAATCAAAAGTTAGAGCAGATTGAAGTTACCCTTGAAAAACCAGAAGACAAAGAGAAAATGCCTAAGGGTAAAATCTTGGGTCCCGACATATCAGTGATCTCGCATATTAGCGATCAAAGGTCCAAGGTACAATGCAACAGTGGAATCATTTCTCCGATATGCGATTAGTGATCTCGCGCATCAAAGGTTCTGCACATCGGAGGTCCAAGGCATCGTAGCATCAAGAGATTGGCGCATTGCAATCAGTGATCAAACAAGTAACAACCTTTCAAAGTTGCGATATCGCATAAAGTTCTGATTGCAATTAAATTCGTCGGGATTTGAACCTATAGCATTAACGCGTCGGGAATGCCTTAAAACATTTAGCAAAGGAAATTAGTCGCAAAACAATAAGAGGGATGACCTTCTCCCTCTCCTCGAGGGGGCCACGTGGTTGAACATCATTCGTTCTTATACATGACACTTGGCAGCATATGGTTGGTTCCGATAAGGGACACGAACCAGCTAACGTCATTATGACGTTGAAGTACAGTGGAAATGTGGCAGGAAAATTCGAAATTTTGAGGGGTCATAAGGGGCCAAAACCGGGTGATATGTGTCAACACTCACAAGGTGACATAGGGCAAAGGATGATGTCACATAAGCAATTGGTGATCGGAGGATGAGAATTGCTGCTCCTAGTGAAACCTCCGATTGTGATCCGCCAATAAAGGGGCTCTGACATAGGGGTTGGTCAGTGGTCACATAAATAGCCAAAGGTCCAAGGGCTTAGCGCAGAGGGTGAACGACAATAAATGATTGGTGAAACAATGCATCACTCCATAGCGAAACCTCCGATTGCGATCTTCCGATAAGGGGGCTCCAATTTCGTGCTAGGGCATGGTCTAGAACAACTTAAAGGACGAGGGGAATCTAACCATTTACAAAGGAAAATAGTGCCCAGGCAGGAGTTTAAAGGCCCTAGCGCCTTAGGTCTAAGAACCCGACCATAACCCCCGGTCATATGATGAAGAAGTAATTAAAGGGATCAAAGCAAAAGGGTTCTAAAGGGATCGGAGTTTGTTGTTTCACAGAGATTATTGCGTGTAAATATTGCGAGAGGTATAAACCCTGATATTACATTGTGGTTGTTTTATGAGGCATGTTACATTCCTAAAGCATGGTACAGGGCTTTAAAGACATAATGGGTTGACAGTCGATGTATTTAATGGAGATATGGGGACTCAGGAAGACTTAATGGATCATCATGGAGCTCCACTCAGTCATACAATTAAGGATTGTCAAGACAACCTCTGCTTCTTCTCTGTGACAAGCCATCACAGTTGATCGCTACCAACTCTAGAGAGTGGTGAAGTAAGGCAGTTAAGGCAAAAGTGACGGGAACCGGCTGAGCAGCTAGAGGGACACACTATGGAAGAGACGTGACATGATCAAGGGCCTTCATAGGAATGAAAGAAGGATATTTTCCTCGGTCATCTTTCAGTTTTTCTTATTTCTATTTATTTTGTAATTTTTGTGTATTTTCCATAAAGGAATCAAATCCTTGGTAATCATTTTAGGCGGCAGAGTTATCGCACGCCGAGACAGCTAGTCTGTCGGAAATTTGGCCCTTGGTTGAGATATTCTGTAACTGATTCAAATCTCCTACTCTCTTTATAAATAAGGGGGAGAAACACTTAATAGAGGTTCTGGAATTCTGCACCCGAGAGGTCCAAATTATGTGATTCCACTTTTGGTTCTGTCTGCCTATTCAAGAGGGACTTGAGCTTTGTATTGCTAAATGTAAATGGACCAGTGAATCAGAATCATTTTGAAGGATGAATGAAACTCTTTGGTGATTCCAATCAGATCAATGTGCAATATGTTTCCCCTTGGTTTATCACTTCATGTAGGTTTTTCTCCCTTTGAAATAGTGTAATGAAGTTGTTGATTTCACTCTTATTCATGGTTGTATATTTTGCTGCTAAGTAGTAACAGTACTTGTGGTAGTTACAAATTTACTTGTGTTATTTGATAGCCTATAGTACATGTATGAGCACATATTTACATATTCTATTTAGTAGAAAATGTATTCATGATGTATAGATCTTGGGGCCTTAATTAGCACTCCATTGTTTCTACCATTCCACCTCTTCCATCTTCCAGACTTCTGTCGGAATATTGTTTCTTAGGATTCTATACTATTCCCATCCATATGCATCAAATTCCTTCATTTCTCTCCTCCTCTTCATTTTACTACAACTCCAATATTAAGTTGCCAATTGTTGTGTGTCGGCCACCATAACCATACATTTCTCTTTGAGATTGACCCATTTTACCCCTTGAGCATTTGAATCCATGTATTGGCTTGAGTTTACCTTGATGAAGGCATATTGAACAAAGCCCCCTTTATTATATTTTCAAACTACGTGACAATTAGAGTGCAGCAAAAAGCGCCATTGATAATATTCGAAATCACTCCTCTCTTTAATGTCTTAGGCACTGGTCTACAATCAACCCATAGGTTGTCTCTAGGAATATTTCTATATCTCCTGAAGCACTTGTGCTATAGGTGCTAGAAAAAGTGACAACATATTTTTGGAGTCATTGTCGAGGAACTAATCAGAATATTTTTCCCTGGGTACGATAAATTTTTACATTCCCTCTGTCAGGTGAGCAAGGGAAGTGCAGGTTGAAGACCTATCACCTTAGTGACACCACTGTTTCAATTTTATGTTAACCATCATGGTGACTCCACCATCTATACCTCTATTTGATCATCTTAGATTTCAAGCAGCCTCATACTCGCTTTGATGCTAAAGAAACCAAAAAATTCCCTACCTTTGAACTCGACATCACTCACCTAGGGAGGTTTTCAAAATGGCCCTTCCTGCATTCTTGGTCAACAAATTTGCCCCTCTAGATTTTTCTTCTATTGTTGTTTATCACAATCATGTCCCTTCATTTCATGAATGGGATACATATTTTCCTAGATTCAGTGGAAACACAGATAGGTCGGACCAACACCTTAAATATTTTCATGAATGCATGGAACAATAGGGTATTATTTTTTAAGATGCGCAAATGAAATTGTTCATGTACCCTATAGAAGATTATTTTAGAATTTGGTACAGAACAATACCTCGTGGAAGCATATCTTCCTTAAAGAGTTTTCATATGGCATTCAATCATTATTGCAGAAGATTATATCCATTGGATGCTCTATTTGAAAATTGATGTTTAAATTTCAATGATGAAGATATTCTTGAGGTTAATGACCCTGTTGAAGATGTTTTTGGGGCTCCACTCCAAGAAAACATATACTTGCATCGAGAAGCATCACCCAATGATCAATAAAGAGAAGAAGGAACATCATAGCTACAAATAAACCCTTAGAGATCTCATTCAGCTGAAGTTGATAATTCTCCTTCTTATGATGTATATGACTCTGATGGAGAGTCAAATCTTGCAGAGCCACAACAATCCTAGCCATGGGAAGTTGCACAAGAAGAGGAGGCCCACCATAAGGTTAATAAAGAGGCTCCAATTTATGATGCACATCCTTCACCTGGAGAACAAGTTCAAGAACCTCCTCTGATTATGATTCATATTATTTAGAGGAGGATGATATGGTCGCATAGGTTCAAAAGGAGTTTTTTACCAGCAAGTGAGGAGAAAGCTCCCAGCAACAAATTTTTCAAGAAGATCCCAAAGTTGAAGGAAAAACCATTGTTTGTGATCGCCTGATGCAGAAAGGTTCCTACCAGGAATTCTCGGCAGATTGTCCAATCTATGATGCTTACAGTTCAGAAAATGAAGTTTCTATTGCAGATTTCCAAGAAGGTTGGAATGTTGACAAATGGGTAGCAAATTATTAGCAACAAGATTTTCTTGAAAAATCTAAGGCTAAGGAGTTGAAAATTATTTGTGGATGCCACACCCAAGAAGATATTGGTCAGCAGACTTTTCGTGAAACGAAGGCAGCTACAAAATTTTCTTGTCAGTTCTATGACCCTGTAGCTGATTACATGACCACATTCTTAGGTCAATGACAGAGGTTGTTTATGGAGCATGTATCAGGTTTTTTGTTTGAAGACTTTTGTGGTGCATCCTTGTTTTGATTTTTAAATTTCAGCAACATGAAGGCATTAGGTCTAGCATCCAAATGCTGACCTGGTACCATTAGAGGGATGAACTCACTTAGGTGAATTGATGTCCAGTACATAAGTAGGAGTTGTATATAAATAAGCTCATTAGATGAGCATTTATTTTCCAGTTGTTAGAATTTACTTTTCTGCATTTTAGTTCGATGAGGAAAGGACTCTCTGTAAATAAAGTTTCATGGAGATTTTTTAGTTGTATAAGTGCATTATAAATTTCGACTCCATTCCTAATGGTGAAGGCTATTGGTCTACAGGTTCTTAGCACTTTCCAACAAGGCACTATCCCCGAGTGGAGCCAATGTTGTCACTCTCTGCAAAATGTCTTTTCAACTGTTAAAAGAGGGAAAAATATCGAAGAGGTTTTCGGCCATATTCCAAACCACATAAGCACTCAAAGCTAAATTTGACCCTCTCCAATGGATAGTGCTCAGCATTAGCTTTCCAACAGTATATGGAACTCCTCAAATGGACTCTAGAATCAAAAGTTAGAGCAGATTGAAGTCACCCTTGAAAAACCAGAAGACAAAGAGAAAATGCCTAAGGGTAAAATCTCAGGTCCCGGCATATCGACGGTCCCGCATATTGGCAATCGGAGGTCTAGGGTGCAATGCAACAGCAGAAGAATTTCACTAATATGCAATTAGCGATACTGCATATCAGAGGTCCAAGGCATCGGAGCATCAAGAGAACGGTGCATCGCAATCGGTGATCAAATAGTTAACACCCTTTCAAAGTTACGATATCGCATAGAGTTCTGATTGCGATTAAATTCGTCAGGATTTGAGCCTCTAGCATTAAAGCACCGAGCATGCCTTGAAACATTTAGCAAAGGAAATAAATCACAAACAAGAAGAGGGTTGACCTTTTCACTCTCCTCGAGGGGACCACGTGGTTGAACATCATTGGTTCTAATACATGACAAACATATGGTTGGCTCTGTTAAGGGACATGGGGCAGCTGATGTCAACATAACATGGTGGTACGATGGACACGTGGTAGGAAAATTCAATTTTTTGAGGGGTCATAAGGGGCCAAAATAGGTCGACACATGTCACCACTCACAAGGTGACACATGGCAAAGGATGACATCACATCGGCAATCGGTGATCAGAGGATGAGCATTGTTGCTCTTAGTGAAACCTCTGATTATGATCTGTCGATAAAGGGGCTCTGACATAAGGGTTGGCCCGCGATCGCATAAAGAGCCAAATATCTAAGGGCTTAGTGTAGAGGGTGATCGGAAATCGATGATCCCTGAAACAATGCATCACTCCATAGTGAAACCTATGATTGCGATCTTCCGATGAGGGGGCTCTGATTTCATGCTAGCACATGGTCTAGAACAACTTAAAGGACTAGGGGCACCTAACCATTTATAAAGGAAAATAGTCCTCAGACAGGATTCTAAAGGCCCTACCACCTTAGCGCGTAGCTCTTGGTCATAGTCCCCGGTCTTATGATGAAGAAGTACTAAAAGGGCTCAAAGAAAAAGGGGCCTAAAGGGATCGGAGTTCGTTATTTCGCAGAGCTTATTGTGTGTAAAGATTGTGACAAGTATAATCCCTGATAGTACATTGTGGTTGTTTTATGAGGCATGTTACGTTCTAATAGCATGGTACAGGGATTTAAAGATGTAATGGGTCGACAACTAAGGTATTTAATGGAGATATGGGGACTCAAGAAGACTTAATGGCTCAGCATGGAGCTCCACTCAGTCATAAAATGAAGGACTATCAAGACAATCTCTGCTTCTTCTCTATGACAAGCCACTATAGTTGATCGCTACCAACTCCAGTGAGTGGTGAAGTTAGGTAGTTAAGGTGAAAGCAACGAGAACCGTCCGAGCAGCTAGAGGGACATATTGTGGTGGAGACGTGGCCTGATCAAGGGCCTTCACAGGGATGATATAAGGATATTTTCCTCAGTAAACTTTCAGTTTTTCTTATTTCTGTTTATTTTGTAATTTATATGTATTTTCATGAAAGGAATCAAATCCTTAGTAATCATTTTAGGCAGCAGAGCAATCTTACACCGATATAGCTATTCTATTAGACAGCTGACCCTTGGACGAGATATTTTGTAATCGATTCAAAGTTCCCCCTCTCCTTATAAATAAGGGGAAGAAACACTTAATAGAGGTTCTGTAATTTTGCACTCGAGGGGTTCAAATTCCATGATTCGACTTTTGGTTTTATCTACGTGTTCAGGAGGGACTTGAGCTATGTATTGTTAAATGTAAATGGACTGGTGAATTGGACTCATTTTGAAGGATGAATGAAACTCTTTGGTGATTCCAATCAGAGAAATGTGCAGTATGTTTCCCCTTGGTTTATCACTTCTTGTATGTTTTTATCCCTCTAAAATAGTGTAATGAAGCTATCAGTTTCACTCTTACTCATGGTTGTATATTTTATTGTTAGTAGTAACATTACCTGTGGTAATTACATATTTACTTGTGTTATTCGATAGCCTACAGTACCTGTATGAGCATAGATTTACATATTCTAATTAGTAAAAAATGTACTCGTGATGTATAGATCTTGGGACCTTAATTAGCACTCCATTGTTTTTGTCATTCCACCTCTCCAGTCTTCCATACTTTTGTCGAAATATTGTTTCTTAGGATTTTGTATTATTCCCAACCTTATGTATCTGATTCCTTCCTTTCTCTCCTCCTCTTCATTTTACTACAACTCCAATATTAAGTTGCATATTTTTGTGTGTCAACCACTATAGCTAGACATTTCTCTTTGAGATTGGCTCGTTTTACCCCCTTAGCATTTGGATCCATGTATTGGCTTGAGTTTACCTTGATGAAGGCCTATTGAACCAAGCCCCCTTTATTATCTTTTCAAACAATGTGACAATTGGAGTGCAGCAGATAGCCCCATTTATAATCTTCCAAAGCACTCCTCTCATTAAGATGTCTTAGGCACTAGTCTACAATCAACCTAGAGGTTGTCTCTAGGGAGCTTTATATATCTCCTGAAGCACTTGTGCTACAGATGCTAGAAAAAGTGACAACATGTGTCATACATATTTGCCACTTATTTATTTATTTTGTTGTGATAACGATGTTGAATTTTCATGATTGATATGGTATGCAAGATTGGGCATATGGATTATTTTCTATGATGTTATGATTATCTCTAATGCATTGGTTGTATGTTGAAATGTGGTGATTGGTAGGAAATCCACAAATGTGTCGAGAGGGTTGGTTATTTGGTGATCTCGTGAGAGCCCATACCTACGAGAGAGAATGTGTAATACCATATGGGTTGGGGACAGACTCAATCAACACTACATATGTCAGTGGTTCTTTTACCTCATATAAAACTTGATGGATAGCACTTGGGACCATCTTGAGGAGGTTGAGTGCGTGATAATGGATTGGGATGCAAAAATCCAAAATTGTTTGTAGGACTTCAATGCTTGGGGTTTTTCACATTATTGAGTGTGGAGGGAGTTGGGCTAGCCTTTCGAGATGCCTAGAGTACTAAGTCGTGTGCTTGCCTTAGGGCAGATGAGGTCTAAGCCTTAGGGATGAGGTTTTATGCTTGGTTCTAAAAGTTCGGAAAAAGGACTTGATGTTCCTTGGGATTTCCCCGGTGTTGTGTAACTTTCAACGTTTGTTGGTATACTAGTTTAGCAGAGGGTGTAGGGAAACTGTAAAGTAATAAATAAAATAATAAAATAATAAAAAATTAAACAATTAAACTTAACTTCGGGACGAAGTTCCTTAAAGAGGGAGAGTATGTAATGCTTTGTATTAATAATAATAATAAATAAAATAATAATAATAATAGCAAATAAATAATAAAGAAAGAAAAAATATATATAATAGTAAATAAATATAATAATAAATAATAAATGAAGTTATAAATAAATATATATATATATATATATAATATAAATATATGAAAATAGTAAGAATAAGTAAAGTTAACAAAAAGTAAAAAGGAATAAAATAAGAAAGAAGTAAATTAAGAAAAATGTTGAGCTAAGTAAAACTTAAGACAAAGAAATAAAAGTTGGCAAGTTGACACATGGATTGTGTACATGTGGATCCCTTTCCAATCCCCTTCCATTTTTGGAGCAGTTGTTCTATTTAATGGACAAAAGGGATATGAAAAGATTTCATTACTTTCAAAGGAGAGCATTGTGAGGCAAACGATTCCCTGGCATAAGGAGTTGATTCATGGCTCATGGGTGGTCAGCTGTAGAAAGAATGGTCAGTTGTAGAAAGAATCTATATAACTGTGTTTACCATTGGAAGGAGAGTTGTCCCCAAAACTTTGTTTCAGCCAATGGAATTCAAGTAGCGCCACAGCTCCATAATCAAAAGTAAGAAACATCTTCAGTCTACAAGTAAGTAATCGTTTCTTATGGTTTTAAAAAATTCTATGCTAAATCAGTTGATTGTTTTGTGTCAATTATGAATAAAATTGTTTAATGTAATTGATTGTATATCTTAATTTTAGGTTGTTACATTCCCAGTGGGGTGCGAGATGTGTTAGTTCAGGCTCAAACTTGGGCATTATTGTAGCTCGATGACCTCCAACACCCTGTCTCGAACATGCTCATTAGTGGGGCATGATGGAAGTAATAAAAAGAAAACTAGATAGGCACGTGATAGGGAAGGAGAGAGTGTTGAGTGAGATAGAGAGGATTTAGAATGCGAATTACCACACCATTATTAAACGAGACAAAAACAATGGAGAAGAGGACCAATTAAGAGGATAAAGAGGGAGCCCCTTAGTAGAATTAACCTTTTCTAATTGTAGTAGAAATAAAATCCAACAAAGTTGGAAGAAAAACACCATGCACATGGATTATCTACTTGTTTTCTATTGCATCTCATGAAAATTTCTAAGGAATAAGGGCAATGAGAGAAAACATGAAGTGCCTGGTGATGGAGTCCCTAATGCACTAGAATTTCCCACTAAACATTGTTAGTGACCCCTACAAAGAGGATGACCTTACACTCATGCAAATCTGACCATTGTGAAATGAGAGAAGTAACCCTCGTTAGGAGTACCTTTCTCTTAGAAAAATCTAACAAAATCAAAAGGAGGGAAGGGACCAAACCATGAGAGCCTAGTCCTTCAGACTGCAAAACTCACACCAAAAGGCTAGAAATGTCCTTGACATATAGAAGGATACCATGCTAGACCTAGAACCTACTAATTTTGGCAATGAAAAATAATGAACTTGACCTCCTTATACCAAATTGATATACAAAACCAACTATGAGCACATTAGGAATCATAGCACCATCAATGGTGCCTCCATAACCATCGATGTCTTCATTGCTGAGTAGATTTGAGTGTATGCACAAACCTATTAACATGATGTTTGAATGGAAAGAATGAATTTTTGCTAGTTCATGGTGATGTGGGTGATGGAAGAGGACGTCTGGGAGCACGTCACTGGCTGAATTTTCATAGGGCGGTTGCTATAAATCTTCCCCTCCTACCCTACTCACGCCTCAAGGGATCCCATCGGGGAAAAAAATAATATTAACATCGAATATTTAGACTACATCAAATTAATAATAATCATCTCAAATTAACTAATACATGAACTATTAATTCATAAAAATACTATTAAACTCTTTTTTATAATTATAAAATTATAATTTATTTTATATATTTCCAAATATAACATATTTTTAATAGCTAAGTTAATATATTTTTATAAACACAAACTTACAACATATTTTTAAAAGTTAATAATTTTAGTATATTGTTAATATTTTCAATAGTGTTGATCTATTTCTAATTGTGAATAATTTTGAGAAAAGAAAGAAGATTGATGTTGAAATCATGTTTTCTATGTGGGACCACTCATGGTTTTGCGCATTGTTTTACACATGATTGTTTTTCCCGTGGTTTTATAGATCTGGTAAAAAGAAATGTGGTTATGTTCTAATCTAGGTTTAATGGATTGAGAGTTTTATGAATGCTTCAACATGTATATAATGTATTGGAACATTGAAAGGAATATAATGAAAAATCAATCTCGTTTTCTTGGTTTTGGATTCTAGGAGAAAAATCTCTTTGTATATTTTCTATTCTCCACATTGTATATTTTTTCTATTTTTATGAATTTGTTTGCAGATATTATCTTCACGGTGTTAAAACCTTCACTTTCGTACATAATAATGAAATTTCCTTTCCATATAGGCATATTAAAAAACTAGTGAAAGTAAAGAACATTGGGTGTATATATATAATGCATAATATCTCACAAACATTCGGACCTTCGGATGACAATTTAATGCACATTCCATTTAGTTATTATTATTGTGAAATTGTAAGGCAATTAAAGGAACCAGTAATATCTAGCTAAAAATTAAAATTATAGTCTCACGAGTCGACGTTTTGGCCCTTTTCTAGGTAGATTTCTAGATCAATTTTGTCAGAAATACAATAAGGACTTCCTGGAATTGTAAGCTTGAGCTATATAATATATAGCATTTGAGTGCCCCAAGGATTTTTCATGGTACTAAATCCATTTGTGCATTTAAAAATGTATTTTAAATAATGAAAAATCACAATCTCAACCAAAACTGATTGTCGAAAAAATAAGAATGTTTTTTCTGTAAGCTCAGAGATAGATATTAACATATAAATATTTACATCGCATGCAATTTATAGAGATCCTAGACTTTATGTCTCTTTATTACAAACTTTGTAGGATTGTTTTTATTATTAGTTTTTATCATGAAACTCCATGGAATATTTTTTGATCTGATGATTCATAAATGTAGGAATTGTACAATCCATAAAACATTAGTTTGACAGATTTTCCACGAAAGGATCTGGGAAGATCCTTGATGAATGCACACATAAAGTGCGTATGTCCAAAATGTATTTTCTTTTTCTTTATGAATGAAAATACAGTCTTCTTTCTGCAAGAAAAAAAATTATCGAGATACTAAATTGCCTTGGTCTACCTAAGAGGAAACCATACCCAAGATAATAGATGGGATCCAAGCTGACATACTTCAAAACTACAAGAACATGATTTGTCTTACAATTATCATGATTACAAGAAATAAGCTTGACAATCAATGTCAAAATAATATCTAGAACATGTAAAACATGGATTATAAAATTGAAAATGGAACCTAGTTGCTATCAACAGCATACACAGTAGTAGAATTAAGGTAGATTAACAAGTACGAGATGAGCTCAGTTTCCTGTAGGTGGTGGATCTCTTTGTAATATAGTGACCTCAATGCACTCCATGTGCTCCATGAGCTAATCTAATAGATGTAATTCCTTCTTGCGAAGGAATATTTCGTTTCAGCTTTCATTTCAATCAAAAAGAAAATTTCCCAATAGAATCTTGGTATGCCAATAGAGCTCAATCGTGTGCATATACTAACTTTTTTGGGCTCAAGGAGTCCCTAGGTTAAGGATCGAGTTTGATACAAAATCAATGACCTTGATTTCTAAAATATATTCCCTTTATTTTGTGACTTCTTGCTCCAAATCAAAAATTTGCCATTCAATTCCAAGTGGGGTCTCAAATGCATGAGCTCAGGCTCAAACTTGGGCATTATTGTAGGCTCCACAACCTCCAACACCCTATTTTGAATGAGCTTGCTAGTGTGGTGTGATGGGGATAATAGAAAGTAGACCAGATAAGCATTAGATAGGGAGGGAAGAGTGTTGAGTGAGACAGAGGGGATTTACAAGGCGAATTGCCACACAAGGATTCAACAGGACATAACCAATGGAGAAGAGAATGAATTAATAGTATAAAGAGGGAGCTCGTTGTTAGAATTAACCTTCGCTGATTACGGTAGAAAGAAAATCCAACAAAGCTGGTAGAAAAACATCATGCACGTGGACTATATACATGTTGTGTGTCGCATCCCAGAAAGATGTCTAAGGAAGAAGGGAAATGACAGAAAACAAGAAGATCATGGTGCTATAGCCCCTGATGTTTTAGAAATTCCCATTAAACATTGTTGGTGGCACCTACTAAGAGGACGACCTTACTCTCATGTGAATCAAATCACTATGAAATGAGAGAAGTGACCCTTGTTAGGAGGACAACCTTGCTCTTAGAAAAATCTAAAAAAGAAGGAATGAGGGAAGGGATCGAGCCAAGATGGCTTGGTCCTTCAAGTTGCAAATCTTGGGCCAAAAGGCTAGAAATTTCCTTGACATATAGAAGGATACTAGGTTGGACCTAAAACCTACTAATATTGGTAATGAAAAGTAATGAACCTGGCATCCTCATACCAAGTTGATATATAGAAACAACTATGAGTGCATTAGGAATCATAGCACCATTAATGGTGCCTCCATAACTAGCGATGTATTCATCTCTAAGTAAATTCAAGTGTGCGCACAAACCTATTGATGGGATTTCTGAATGGGGAGAATGAACGTGTGTTAGTTCATGGTGATGTGGGTGATTTGGGTGATGTCGGAGGGCGTCTGGAACCACGACGCCTCCTGAATTCTCATAGGGTGGAAGCTGGCAGTCGGCCCCTTCTTCCCTACTCATGCCTCCAAACATCCCATCGAGAAAAAAAATAATAACATTGAATAATTAAACTACATCAAATTAATAATATTCATCTAAAATTAAACATAACTTTATCAAAGCACTAGTTTTATTGATTATATTTTTTTTCAATAACCAATACACGAACTATTAACTCATAAAATTACTATTAAACTCATTTTATAAACATAAAATTATAATATATTTGTATAAACATAAAATTACAACTTATTTTTCAATAATTAATAATTTTAATATATTTTTGATATTTTTAATAATGTTGGTCTATTTTTAATGGTGACTAATTTTGAGAAAAGAAAGAAGATTGATGTATAAATCATGTTTTTTTTGCAGACCCACTCATGGCTTTGTCCATGGTTTTACACACAATAGTTTTGCTCATGGTTTTGTAAATCTAGTCAAACGAATTACGGTCATGTTCTAATCCAAAGTTAATGGATTGTGGGTTTTATGAATACTTTGGCATGTATATAATGTATTGAAAATAAAAAATTATATTTATACATAATATTTAGTTTATATTAGTTTATTTCAAAGCTAATAATAATAGATAATATATCTTTTATTAAATAAATTCAACTAATTTCAATGTGACCTACTTTGCAAACATGGAAAAATGAATGTTTCCAATGTGCAAAATTAGGGTTTACATAGCAAAATGAGTGTTTCCAATGTGCATGTTTTGAATTCAACTCTAAAATCTGATATTCACAAATTCAAAATTGGATCACATTCACAATTTCGAAACATTCACATTAAACTATCTCAAAAAAAACTTACATTAAAAACTTACATTGAAATTAGTCCAAATTTAATGAAATTGGTGCCTTGAAATGAATTAGTCCAAATTTAATGAAATTGGTGCCTTGAAATGAATATTGATGTTCGAAACATCCACCTTAACCTATCTCAAAAAAAACTTACATTGGTCCAAATTTAATGAAATTGGTGCCTTAAAATGAATATTGATGTTCATGGGAACCCAGGAAATGCCTCAAACTTAGTAGATACCATCATAAGCATGAGGGATAAAATACATAGTTATAAAGGAGATAATGAGAAGTTATGGAAACTCGGGGGAGAAATAACAAATTAATATTCGAATGCTCCATAGCTTCACAAAAATTCAAATACAATTGCATATGAGGAAAATTTTCAACTAAGAAGCAATTCTAAAGGGGTTCTCATTAAAATTCGCATAGGTTAAGGGAGTTCATCTCATGATGATAAACATCATTCAACTCCATAGAATTTTCTTTACAAGGATAGACTTATGCAAAGGACCCTTTGAGAAATTCTTAGTCTTCTAATAGCAATCAAAGATAGCATGCAAGAGGGATTTCTTAAGACGAAACTGCCTACTTTTGATGGTAAAAAAATAGAGATAGGCCAACAACTATTGAGATATAGAAATATTTCTATCCTTTAAACGTGATATATAGATATTACATTAACAATCTCGTTGGAAAAGCATTTTAATTAGAAAGAAAACTGTTTAGAAGCATTCGAAGAAGTATTTTGAACCAAATTACTTTATAGATCATTACTTTGAGAATAAGAGAAATGAGTTTCATAGTCTCATATGGGCCCTAACGTTTTTGATGTCTAAAGAAAAAATCAAACTCGTAAAGTATGTGAATTACATTTTGGATGAGAAGCTGAAAATTAAGCCTTTCTTGAATGGATTGTTCCACATGTATAAGTTAAATTAAATTTTAATAATTGAATCTTTCATATTTAGAGGATGCAATTAAATGAAAATATTATAAAAACTAAAACATAAATAAGTAATTCTTTTCCAAATAATTATAAATATTTAGGAAGAAGGAGAGAACAAGCATATGAATAAATATAAACCACTTTTCTTAAATCAAAAATCATTGGATTCTTTCCAATATTGACTTACTCAAAGAAAAACACAACCAATCAAAGCATCACAAAAGAGCATATGACTGGATTCTTTCCAATATTGACTTACTCAAAGAAAAACACAACCAATAAAAGCATCACAAAAGAGCACATGACCACTAGGACCATAAATAAAAGATAAACCAATTATTGTTAATTATATCCAAGAAATTATAACCATCAATGATGTGAAGTTTACACCTATAATCTGAGTTGCATTAGAGGATCAGCGAGTAGATTACCATTCTAGGGTGGTTAAGGTTCTAGGTAAGAATAGAAATCAATCTATTTCAATTTTGATTGATCCTAAAGATAAGCACATTTATATTATTCAGTCTTATATATGACCAAATAAAAACTTCATTCATAATGAAATTACACTATTCCCTTCAAAAAATTGCTTCCTCCCATTTTTCATATATTTCATTGAAAAGGATAAATAAATTTCAAATATAAAAAATTTTAAACTTCTTCTAGAAGCACTTCTTAATAAACAACATTGAAATGTAATATGGAATAAGTCCTAGACCCCTAAAGAGTGAAATATTTATTGTTCTATCTGACATTACATTATTTGAGCTTCTTAGTCTCTTGATGATGGTCTTTTGATAGGATCAAATTATCAGGCATAATCTATACAATGCAGCTTCCAACTCATAAAGTCGTGATTAGTTAAACTAACCACCAAGACTAAGAGGAGAGTAAGTGAAATAGAAATGTCCAAGTGAGATGAATGGACTATTTATTCATTGAGGTGGAGTAGTTAGAATTGCATCATATGAAACATGTCTGTGACAATAAGAATTTTAATTGTGTTGAGGAGGAATGGAATACCAGCATAATGCATGGTATTCCAATACCATTGTCTCCCAAAGGGATTTTAGTGTTGTATATTAAGAAGTGCTTCTAGAAGAAGTTTAAAATGTTTGTGGCACATGTGCAGAATCATCAAAAATTATAGCTTAAAGACTTATCAATGTTATAAGAGTTCAACGATGTAATTCTAAATGGAATGCATATACTTTTTCCTAAGAGAGATACATGCATTTCAATAGACCTTGGTCGTAGAGTAGAAACTATGTTAAAACTCCAAATGTGATGGGTACTTAAAAATTGTTGGAATTAATTATCTAAATTGGATGAAGGGTATATTCAACCAAATGCTTCACCTTAGGGACCACAAATTTAATTTGTGGGGAAAGGATAAAACACTCAGAGACATTGTTATTAAGAAAAAAATTGTATGTGTTATATTCTTTGCACGACTACCCCTATGCATTGTATGTTTCACTATGCACAATAGTAGTGCCACAGGGGGTGGAAAACCCCCTTACCTCTGCTTGAGGGGTTTGTAAGGGGGGCGAAGGCCCCATGCATAGAGGTTCATAAGAAGTGGCACTGAAAAAAATTAAAAGGACAGTTTTTTGCATTCATTTTTGGCGGTTTTTGGCACACAATTTTCATTTTTAGTAATTTTGTGGCACATGGTGGTTCAACCCACAGTTTTGTAATTTTGGTTAAGGAACTATAATTGTATTTTGATCCAAGGCAAATGAATTGGTATTTTATGGATGCAATCGGATATACATATTATATTGTAACATATAAACAAGAGATACACTAAAAAATATTTCTAGTTTTCCTTATTTGTGTTTCCAAGGTAAACTCTTTGTGTTAACGTATGTGCATCATTGCCTCTTTTTTGTTTTACTAAGAATCTATTGGCAACAATTAATTGTACGAGGTTAAACCCTACACAAAATACCATGTATCAACAACAGATGACTTGGTCAACCATATGAGAAGAGCAAAAGTATTCTCAAATATTAACTTAAAATCTTGGATAGAATATAAAGATTTTTACGAAACAATGTTCGAGCCATGATATGTCCAATATTAATTTGTAGTTGTGTAATTTGGATTAACTAATGCATCAACCTTGTTTATGTACATGATGAATTATACCTTTTGCAAATAACTAGATATGTGTATACTTTTGTTCCTTAATGACATTTTGATGTACTATAGATGGAAGAAGAAACTTCAGGAACACTTATAATTCTTTATGTGTGTGCCAAGAAAACACAAGCTTTATTTAAAGTTAAGCAAATGCAAGTTCTATCAAAAGCAAGTTCAACATTTGTGTCATGTTGCTTCCGAAAAAAGAATATATATGGATCCATAGAAGATTGAAACCATTATGGGATGGCCCACCCTGAAGAATGTTTTAGATGTGACATCATTTATGTGTCTTTCAAGATATATAAGTTTCATATAAGGATCCCCAAGGGTTAGCTCAGTTGGTCAAAATCAGTGCCTTGCCATCAGGAGGTCACAAGGTCCATTCTCCCTGAAGCCCTTGGGGTTAGGCCTAGCTAGTGGGCGGCGGGGCTAGATTCCCTTCGAGGTCGATCAGCCTAGATTTTTCCGTGGACGTAGCGCCACCCATTGACCAGGGTGTCCGTGAACCACATCCCAAAAAAAGAAGTTTCATATGAGGATTATCTAGAATTGCTTATTATGTTGCATTCCTTTATACAAAAGATAAGAATTTGAATGGACACAAGGATGTGAAGAAAACTTCCAATTATTGAAGAAGCTTCTATGAGCCAATTATGAAGATAATTGTGTTGTGTGTACAAATGCATGCATTTAAGTAATTCAAAAAATTCCTACATACAATACGCATGCCATATGTTGTGAATCTTGATAGTTAAAATAGCATGAACTCAATTACCCTACACATGACCTAGAGAGTATTGTAATGAATAAATACTTCAAAAAGGAGGATGATGTCTAATTGGAAAAAAGTCTAAACTACATATGGTCAATGACAACTTGAAATTTTATACACTCAAACCACATACGAATACCATGTAGAGAAAGTGGTTAGAGTTTCTTTGTAAATATTACATTAAAATCAAAGACATCAAAGGGAAAGAGAATAAGTTGAAAATACACTTAGAAAAATAAAGCATTTTTCAAGCATTAACACTTGTGAATCTAATATAAGAAAATACGCAAAGCTATGTTGATAGATGAATACTACCTCCATTGAAGTGAAAGGAGTGGTTGCATAAAGAGAAAAAAAGCATAAGAGAGGTAATAGTGAGAAAAAATTATACTTTACATAGAGGTCAAATTTATGTAAAAACTCTTCAGAGTTGAGGAAGTTGATCTTAAATGAAATGCATAATTCACCTTACATAGGTCATCCAAATTACCAAAAGACCATCGCAATAATTTGAAAATTGTACTTTTGCCAAGAGATGAAAAATAGTTTACAAAAATACCATTGCAATGATGAGAAAATTATATGGATGTGTTATCTTATCTTATACTTTTCCCAAGGGATGAAAAAGAATGTCGTTGAATACATTTTCTAAGTGTATGAAACACTAGTAGGTCAAATCAAATCATCAACATCCATCAATATTGTTGAAGTGTTTGCCTCTTCCAAAATGGAAAAGGAAAGTATTCATAACGGATTTTAACACTCATATACCCTAGACAATGAAGTATATGATTCTATCGTGGTGGTGATGGCTAAGTTAATAAACATCACACATTTTATGCCAATTTGATCAACACATAAGGTTGTGAATATAACAAAGGTGCTTATGAAGGAAATAGTCAAAGCACATGGAATGCCCAAAGCAATCAATCCAAAAGGAAAGACAAAGTTCATATCATACTTTTGGAGGTGTTTATTCCAAACTCTAGGCACACAGCTAAATTTCAACAAGGCTTACCATCCTTAGATAGATCAAAAATTAGAAAGGCTCTCATTATTGAAGATATGTCGTGGATGTTTTTGATTAACAATTTGTTCAAATGGGAAGAATGACTAGATTTAGTGGAGTTTGTATATAAGCAACCTAGATCCATCTTAACTCTGAATTGACCAAATGTCGAGGAATAAAATCTGTTTTCAATCTAGAAGAGGTTTTCATATCAAGGGATTTGATCCCTATTGGCACTTGGTAGATTCAAAGTTAAGATGGATATAGGCTAGTTTAATTTCCCCCTTTAAATAGGTTATATTCCACATGAACACTATTGGTTCTCATAAACCTGGAGCTCAAAAACCACCGGTAATAATTTATACAATTTACTAAATAAATAAAACATACACACACACACACACACACACATATATATCCACTAACTTAAAAATTTTACAGGACATTACATTACAACATCTCTACCATATTGGGCTAGAGAGTACCTCTCGATGCAATAATGAAAATTATTCAACATTAGGAATGAGAGCATCAAATTCTTGTATGGAAGAAGATGCAAGACTCTAATGGGATAAGATAATCCATTAAATAGAGATAAACTTAGGCCAAAATTACTTAGAGTCATGGAGGGACTAGTTGTGAAAATTATGCAAAATCTATAGGAAGCCCAATATAAAGAAAGCGATTTGAAAACAAGAACAAAATTCACATGAAATGCAATGTCATCCATCATGTTTTCTTCATGGTGACATCAAGGAAAAACTTTTTGAAACTTAGAGGTAGTGTCAAGCTATTATCTAGATATTGTGGACAATTGAAGTCTTATATAGTATAAGAGGAATTTCATTAATACTTGTATTGTTTCTTAACATTACTGCACACAATGTTTTTCATGTTTCTTTACTTACGAATATATGTGTGATCATAACCACATACTTGATTAGACATTTATTCAAGTGGAACCATATAGATAGTTCCAAGCATAATAATTATGTTTCATCAACATAAAGGTAGAATTGCTCTTAAAGCAAGCCATCATTGAAGGAAAGGTTTAGTGGAAACATAAGAAATTGGATGACGTGACCTAAGCACTAGAGGATGCCAAATAAAGGCATACCATTTATGTTCTAATTTTGAGGCCACTAAGGTCAATATTATTCCAAAGGGAAGGGGGTTTTAATAAACTGATTTTGACCCCTGTCATGTACATCAAATATGTAATATTACAAAATGAGTGGTCACATTTATCAAGGTATCGAGCCATGTGCAGAAATTTGAAGTCTTACATGGTTTATAGGACAAAGTTCATTAAGACTTGTATTGTTTGTTAACATTATAGAACATTAGTGGGGTGGCAGGAGGGGGAGGGATTCTCATTAATCTTGAAGGAAAAATCGAAGACAGATATGCTTAGGGCCTGGGTAGTGTTAGCACTCTGTAATTTTCCGAGGTTGCAGAAGAAAATCATGAAGGTAACCACAAACCACTTTGGAAGATGGGATCTAGCCCTGCCAGCTTCAGAGAGGGCTCTTTCTATGAGATTTAACTTTTTGTATTAGATATTAGGCTAGTTATAAAGGTTTGAAGTTTGATTTATGAATTGGTTTTGTTGGGATAGCAAGGGAAGAGCCATTAGGCAATGGAGTCTGCAAACTTAACAGGCATCTATCTCAAATTTTCAAAGGAGTTTCGCAAGGCAAGGTAAATGAACTAACTCGATTCTTTATATTAAAATGAAATGGAGTGTAGGAAAAGATATAAGTTCAATTGAAGTTAAAGAGAAATTAAGAATTAATTAACATGATATTAAACTAAAATATTGAAATTATCTACAACCGGAATCAGAGTGTATTTTTCAACAAATTTTTTTCGTCAATTTTTTGTAAAATATTTCAGATTTCAAAAAAAATAAGCAAGGAAACCAAGTAGTAAAACATTAACAATGTAAGAAGCACATCACCATATAGTCTAACACATGAATCATGTGAAGAATGTCCACTTTATTACTGATCAACCCACTGAGGATTGAAAATACAATAGCTTTTTTATGTACAAAAACCAACCTGTATTACTTCAAATGATGAAGTATTTATACAAATTTATTACAAAATATCTTGATTTAAAATATCAAGATTTGTTACGAATATCTATACAAATATCTTGAAACATAATTCAAGATTTTATTACAAAAATTATAAAAATATACTAAATTGTTTAAAAAATATCAGTCAGTTGAGTGTTGATGATGTTTTTGGGCATTTTAGTAGTGACTAGGCCTTTAAATGAGCAATGGTGTTTCTCTTGTTGGCAGATGCGTTGTGTTGTCCCACTTTTCATTGCATTTTGTTTGATGACTGTTGTGCTAAATATATGATGTTGTCCTCTATCCTTTTGCTACTTACTAATTAAAATGTGTTGAATGTGTCCTTGTTTTCCTTTGTCCTTTTGTTGCTTCTACTCTTATTTCAATTTAATAATTTCCCCTTTTACATTAATTTATCCATTTATAGACTATTGGGAATTTTGGGGAAATAACCTTTAATCATAATATATCCGGCACAAAGGGAGCGATTATTTTGGATTATGAATGAATGCACGTGGAGGGGCCACGTGGAAGCTAGGCTTTGGGGTAAAAGAATACAATCGAGACAATGAGTTATACAACTGTGTGAATGGAGGTAGGGAGATGGAACAGTAAGCGGGAGCAGGATCATGGCGGGAGGAGGAGGAGCAGGGACGTGACAGGAGTAGGGAAAACCTCTTTCAGAGGGGGCTCATAGTACATTATGGTATTAGAGGGTGGGGTCCGAAATCACGAGGGAAGGACACGTAGCAACAAGGAAAACCGCTTTTCAGACCACCCCTCGTAGTTAAAGAGAAATACAATGGGGGAGTCTGAAAAGGTTTTAGAGTCGTTGGATTAAAACGGGATCATGATCAGGCGTAGGGAGAGGTGTGGTGTTTAACCATGGACGGACCCGACAACCCATTAAATTTACCATATAAAATATTGCATTTGGAGGTCTTATCACAATCAGCGATGGTACACGAGAGCAGAACGATAGAACCAAACCTGAAAACCCTTCCAAATCCATTCTATAACTTATCACATCCGCCAAGGGCTTAACCACAAATCTGGACCCGAAAACCTTCCAAAATCCAATTTATAAATTATTGAATCCGAGAGGGGTTATCGCAATCGGCGAGCGGGACCTTTACCCTATTCCATAGTGCTTTTCTGATGGACCGGACCCAATAGCCCATCAAATTGCAACATATAAAATATCGTGTCCAGAGGGGTCTTACCACATCACAATCCCAACTGGGAGAAGGACTTTGCAGGGGAGGGACTTAAATTTGGTGCAATCCCGATTGCGATATCGCAATTGGTGGGGGAGACTTATCACAATCGGCGGACAGGACATGGTAATGGGGGGCTGACTGCGGGATGGTATGATATGTGATAACACGTGATTGGTGGGTCCCGGATCTATTGCCTTGGGAGTGGTGCAGGGCTTTATGTAATGTGGCGGTTTAATAAACAATGGTTTACGTCTAGAGTTTGAAAATTAACCTGGTCAATGGAAACGCGACTAGAGTTTGGTTTTATTTAAATAAACAAGGGATAATGGAATATGGTTTGGGAATTATATGGGAAGTGGCTAGAGTTATACGAATGGAATGGAAATGCAGCTAGAGTTTGGTTTATGGAAATGTGACTAAGTTTTGGGATTTAAATAATGGATTAAGGCTAGCGTTTATAATAAAACATGGAAATGTGGCTAGAGGGATATATAATGGGATTTCAACTAGAGTTACAAATCATATGGCATATTCATAATGGGGAAAATATTTTTCACAAAAGATAGATGCAAATATAATTTGAAACTGTAGTAGAAATATTTTCCAAGCATTTATCTGCTTTTGAAGTGCAAGCTTCATTCTGGCCTATCTTTCAATCCAGAGTCGGATTTGGGCACAGGATATACAGTTGGAAAGTTGCTTTTGAGCACTTTTTGATGAAAAGACATGTAGTATGATCTGATCCAAACATTGCCATGCAAAAAAAATCTCCTTAAATCCTAATACTTGGTGTCTCTTTGGAAATAATTTGCAGGATGAAATATTATTAACAACATCTCAAACATAATAATGGTTAGCTATAATCAAGCAATCCTATAAAAAATTATAGGACCCTAACTAATGCAGGAGGTCAATTGAACAGCAACTGAACAGTGATTGAACAGCAACTGAACAAAAATTCAACAACAACTAAACAGCAATTGAACAACAATCAGTCCCATGTCGACTTCGCATGTTGATTTTCCTCTTTTTACCTAGGCACTTCACTCTACGCCATTGATTTCATCATCTAATCTTACGGTTGATAGTCACCCGATAATCGCACATCGTAGTTTCTCCAGGTCAGGGTTCATTCACTCATGAATGATGTGATGCAATATTAATCCAATGGCCAGCATCAGCAATGATCCAACGGTCGACAACGATATCACACAGGGATCTGCGCGACGTCTAACTCCCTTACGGAGCCAATATGGTTTATAAGAGTTTGGGTCCAAATTTGAGATTATCGTCTGATCGTCTTAAAACCCGATATTAATTGGATAACGGAATCCATCAAATCCTACGACTAACAGTTCTTCAACTAACACACAAGTTAAAAACAGGCCTAACCCCACCATTGATTGTGACGTAAGAAGTTGAAATTTATATCGATGGTTAGGATGGAGTACGGACCTTCAACTACGATCAAGCCTTTCCAAACTCTTCTACCCCCACCCAATTAATACTAATGACCTCGATTAACACATAAACATTGAGATTATAATTAAAATATGAAAACAGGGAAAATACCCAGATGAGTTTCAGAATGCAAATACACAGAGGTAAACAAGAGTTTTCACTAGGATTAACACACAAATGCACACTAAATCAAATTCCTTCAATATAATAATAATTATAGAGTCTTGGCCCTCTCAGCTGATTTACAGTAAATTATCAAACTTCTGTTTCAATCTCAAAACCCTCTCTATCACTCAACTCTCGGCTCTCACTCAAATCTCAATCATCTCAGCTAATCCTTCTTCAATACATTTTTTTTTTCTCTTTATGAGTTGAATCTTATTCTAACTATACTAACAAATTGATCTCTATTTTAATCATTCTAACAACCAAATCTCTATTTTCAAGCTCCATTACACACCTATGCTAACAACTTATCCCTTAATCTAAAATAAGACAATTTCCTAACTATTACAATAATGAAGTACAGATCATTTTCGAGAGATCCAACCATCTCGACTAAAACTAGATTTTGACCACTTAGGTTAGTGAAATTCAACTCATTTAGCCACAGCATGTGAACAAACCATCACATTGTTGGCTAAGTCCAGATGCTCCTCCATTAAACTCCCAGGGAAGAAAAGAATCATCCCTCAGACTTTCAGGGTTTACTCCATATTTCTGCAACTCTGTTGTTGTGAACAAACTAGCATCCTCCACTAATTGTCCTTTCCATTTGACTAGATATTGATAATAAACTTGTCCTCTGGTTCTTTTGGATACTCTTTTCTCCAAAAAAACTTCCACCTCTCTCTTAACTGTCTTTGGCATTTGTTCTTCCTAGTTCAAAATTTGAACTTCATCTTTTGTAGTTTCCTCTTGTAGCTTTGTCTCTGTCTCTTTGTATGGATACAAATCCAAAACATTGAAGATAGGTGATATTTCAATCCCTTCTGGCAATTCAGTTTCATAAGCATTAGTTGAAAACTTTCTTACAATTATATATGGTCCTATATTTTTCATTTTTAGTTTATTCTAAGTCTTAGCAGGAAATCTTTCTTTTCTCAAATACACCATCACTAAATCTCCCACTTGGAATTATTTCTCTCTTCTTTTCATATCTACTCTTTGTTTGTATTTGCCACTACTTTCCTGCAATCTGCCTTTGACATCTTCTCGTAGTCTCTGCATCTTCTCTGCAAACTCTTCAGCTTTTGCACTTATTGTCTCCTGTTTACCTAAATTTCTGAGCTCATACACGCCTCTTGGATTCATCCCAAAAACAATTTTAGATGGACTCATTTTTGTACTTTGGTTTGGAGTGTCATTATAAGAAAACTCAGTCTGAGCTAGTGTTAAATCCCACTGCCTAGGATTTTGATAAACTAAATTTCTCAATATCTTTCCCAAGCTTCTGTTTACTACTTCGGTCTGTCCATCTATTTGAGAATGGTATGCTGAACTAAAACTAAGGTTATCTCCTAGTTTCTTCCAAAGAGTTCTCAAGAAATGCCCTACAAAATTTGTATCTCTATCAGACACAATACTTACAGGCAATCCATGTAATGTTACAATTTCTAAAAAAATAGATTAGCAATATGTGTTGCATCACTAGTCTTTTTACATGCAATGAAATGTGCCATCTTGGAAAATCTATCTACCACAACATAAATGGAATCATTCCCCCTTTGAGTTTTAGGTAACCCCAAAACAAAATCCATGCTAACTACATCCCATGGTCAGTCTAGCATTGGCAATGGCTGGTACAATCCTGTATTCTAGCTTCTCCCTTTAGCATGTTGACATATCCTGCACTTCTCAACAAATATCTTAACATCAGTCTGCATCTTTGGCCAATAATAAAAAGTATTTACCTGGGAAAAGGTTTTGCCTTGTCCAAAGTGACCAGATAATCCTCCACTATGTTTCTTCTTTATTATGTTTTCCCTCATAGAACATTTGGGAATGCACAACTTGTTGCCTTTAAACAATAAACCTCCTTGGATAAGATAATCTAACCATTGACTTCGGTTATGAACTATTGGATTTTGTACTACTGTGTAAATATCTTTGAAATCTGCATCATCTTTATACATTTCAACCATTTCTTCAAATCCTACAACACCAACTTTTAATTCTTGCACAATGAAATTTACCATGCTTAAAGCATCAACAACTTTGTTCAACTTACCACTTGTGTGCTTTATCACAAAAGTAAAGCTCTGCAAAATCTCTACCCAGTTTTCATGCTTCTGGTTCAATTTTGGTTGATTGTTTATGAACTATAATGCATGATTGTCATAATACAATATAAACTCCTTTTGTAGCAAATAATGTCTCCATTTTTTTAAGGCTTTTACAATAGCATAAAATTCTTTATCATAGGAAGAATACTTCTTCTTTGCTTCATTTAATTTATCACTGAAGTATGTTAATTGTCTCTGTTCCTGACTCAAAACTACTCCAATTGCAACTCCACTAGCATCAGTTTCTACTTGGAATACTTTTCTAAAATATGGTAAAGCTAAAATTGGTTTCTCTGTGATTTTCCTCTTCAACAACTTAAAATTCATGTATGTTTCTTCTATCCACTTGAACAGTTGATTAGTCTCCTTGATTGTTTCAAGAATTGGTACACAAATCTAACTAAACCCTCTGATAAATTTCCTATAAAAACTTATAAGACCATGAAAACTTCTTACCTCAAATATATTCCTTGGAATAGGCCAGTTCCAAATTGCTTGGACTTCCTCTAGATCCATTTTCAACCCTTCTTTATAAACTACAAATCCCAAGTAAATTAATTCTTCTTTCATGAAACTACATTTCTTCAGATTTATCAGTAGTTTCTCTTCCTGCAGAGTTCTTAAAACCAATTTAAGATTCTCTAGATGTTCTCTTTTACTTCTACTAAAAACTAGAATATCATCAAGATAAACAATAACAAACTTGCCTGCATATTCCTTCAAGACTTCATTCATCAATCTCATGAATGTGCTAGGTTCATTAGTGAGTCCAAAAGGCATCACCAACCACTCATACAACCCATTGTTTGTTTTAAATGCAGTCTTCCACTCATCTCCTTCTCTAATTCTTATTTGATGATATCCACTCTTCAAATCTATTTTAGTAAAATACTTTGACCCACTCAAACAATCCATCAAATCATCCATGCGTGGTAAAGGAAATCTATACCTGATAGTGATCTTGTTTATGGCTCTGGAATCTGTACACATATGCCATTCGCCTCCTTTCTTTGGACTAAGTACTGTTGGTACAGCACATGGACTAAGACTCTCTCTTATTAGTCCCTTATCCATCAGTTCTTGCACTTGTTTTCCAACTTCTTCATTCTCTTGAGGAGTTAATCTGTATGATGCTTTGTTTAGTAGACTTGCTCCTGGTATTAGATCAATATGATGACTAATACTCCTAATTGGTGGCAATGCATTTGGAAACTCATCCACAATAATGTCAGCATAATCATTTAATAGAGTTTTGGTTTCTTCAGGTAAATCATCTAAGTTTGTGGAAGTCAAAATTACCTTAGGTCTCCCTACGACAGCAAAATGCATTTCTTCACCTTTTCCTACCTCTTGCAATAGCTCCTTTCCACTCATCAGCATAACATTGTTTCCAGGTGTTCCTTTGCCAGTGTCATCCTTCAATGGCAGCAGTGTATGTTTATTTCCATCCTTCTCTAGAGTATAAGTATTTTTCCTCCCATCATGAATAGCTTTCTGATCAAACTACCACGGTCTTCCCAGCAATACATGGCATACATCCATTGGCATTACATCACACAATATCACATCCTTATACATACCAATCTGTATCTCTACCTTGCATTGTTCTGTCACAATAATCTGATGTCCTTTCTGTAACCAAGACAATTTGTAAGGAGTAGGGTGTACTTTCTTCACTAATCCTAGCTTGTCCGCCATCTCTGTAGAAACAAGGTTATCAGTGCTTCCACTGTCAATTATCACTTTACAACATTTGCCTTTGGATTTGCATGTAGTTTTGAATAAACTCTTCCTCTGAGTTGGTTTTTCAGTCTCTTTCTCTGCCTTAATCAATGCCCTTTTCAACAACAGGGATTCTCCTACTTCAGGGGATTCTTCTTTTTCTATAATTCGAGGTGTTTCTTGCTTTGCCTCACCCACATTCACATTCCTATGACTTGTTATTCTATTATGAGGACAGTCCCACGATCCATGTCCCCATTCTCCACATGTGTAACACCGAATATCTCTTCCTTAGCCTCTTCCTCTGGGCGCAAATATTCCTTTATTAAAATCTCCCCTCTGTGGTGATCTACTACTTGAACTACCTTCTTCATTCGATGTTGCTGAAACCTTGGTCTGGTAGCTCCTCTAACTCTTACTGAACTTTTCCCTCTATTCCTCTGATTTTGTTTTTCCAACATCTTCTCTTCTGCCTTCAAACCTGCTTGATAGGCATCTTCAATGGTCTTCAAACTCAGCAAGTTGATCTCATCGTGTATGTCATATCTTAATCCATTGATATATCTGGCTACCTTCTCCATATCATCCTCTGCATGTCCTACTCTAATACTCAATCTATAAAACTCTTTTGTATTCTTTAACAGACATTCCTTTTTGCCTTAAATTTTGTAATTGTTTGAAAAGATTTAACTAATAATCTTTTGGCATAAATTTAGCTTTCATTTTACTCACCATTTTGTCCCATTACTTGATCGTTTGTAGTTCATCCCACCAAATAGCTGCATGACCCTTCAATCTGGTAACTACAAATTTCACCCTCTTTCTGTTATCAACCTCTTCATAGTCAAAATATTTGTCCAACGAACTGATCCAATCTATTAGATCTTCTGCATTGAGACTCCCTTCATACACAGGAATTTCCACCTTTGGTTTTCCACCTACTTTAGCCAACATCTTGATAACTTTGGTAGTTTCATTTTCCTCCTCTTCTTCTTCCTCAGAAGATTCTTATGCAGCACTGGCATCTCCTTCATCAAGTGTTCTCCTCTGCGCAGTCTCCATTGTATCCATCCTTATGCGCAAACTCTGGATCTCCTCCAATAGAACTACATTTTCTTTATCTCTTCCTCGACCTATGCTAGCTCCTCTCCTTGGCAGCATGTTTACTGCAGTAAACTCAATCTTTGTGCTCTGATGCCAAAAATGATGCAAGAGGTCAATTGAACAGCAATTGAATAGAAACTAAATAGCAATTGAACAGCAACTGAACATTAATTGAATAGCAACTGAATAGGAATTGAACAGCAACTGGTCCCACGTTGACTTTCCTCTTTTTGCCCAGGCGCTTCACTCTACGTTGTTGATTTAATCATCTAATCCGACGGTTGATAGTCATCCAATCATCGTACATCACAATTTCTCCAAGCCAGGGTTCATTCACTCATGAATGATGTGATGCAATATTAATCCAATGGTCAGCATCAGTAATGATCCAACGTTCGACAGCGATATTGCACAGGGATCTGCGCAACGTTTAACTGCCCTTACGGAGCCGATATGGCTTATAAACTCTTGGTCTATAAGAGTTTGGGTCCAGATTTGAGATTATCGTATGATCATCTTAAAACCCGATATCCATTGGATAATGGAATCCATCAAATCCTACGGCTATCGGTTCTTCAACTAACGCATGGGTTAAAAACAGGCCTAACCCCGTCGTTGACTATGACATAAGCAGTTGAAATTTAGATCGATGGTTAGGATGGAGTACAGGCCTTCAACCACGATCAAGCCTTTCCAAACTCTTCTACCCCCACCATTAATACTAATGACCGCGATTAACACATAAACACTGAGATTACAATTAAAATATGAAAACAAGGAAAATACCCGGATGAGTTTTAGAATGAAAATACAGAGAGGTAAACGAGAGTTTTCACCAGGATTAACATACAAATGCACACTAAATCAAATTCATTCAATATAATAATAGTTACAAAGTCTTGGCCCTCTCGGCTCACTTACAGCAAATTAACAGACCTTTCTTTCAATCTCAAAACCCTCTCTATCACTCAACTCTGGGCTCTCACTCAAATCTCAATCATCTCAGCTAATCCTTCTTCATTACATTTTTTTTCCTCTTTATGAGTCGAATCCTATTCTAACTGTACTAATAACTCGTTCTCTATTTTAATCATTCTAACAATCAAATCTGTATTTTCAAGCTCCATTACACACCTATGCTAACAACTTAGCCCTTAATCTAAAATAAGACAATTTCATAACTATTACAATAATGAAGTACAGATCATTTTCGAGAGATCCAACCCTCTCGACTAAAACTGACTTTTGACCACTCAGGTCAGTGAAATTCAACTCATTTAGCCACAACATGCGAACAAAACATCACATTGCTAGCTAAGTCAAGATGCTCCTGCATCACTAACACAGGCTCCAGCTGGGGATGGCACTCTCCTTGTGAGGTGTCAAGAACACCGTAGACTAGTAACCTGATCCATTGGGTTGATCCAAAATCTGCAACCTGTTCTGTCATAAAATCTTTGCGAATGAAACTCTTAAACTGAAATCAAAACATTCTACACACTGAAAACTGAAATCTGAAATACACACTGAACAGAAAGTTGTACTTCTATCTGAAACTGAAATTGATAATGCTTGAAAAACATGCTCAGAGTGTTGAGCTTATTTGTACATTGCTACCTACTCTACACTACTAAAAATTATTTTGAATTAAATAATACAAAAATTCCAATGAAGCCAGTGAAGTAGTTGCTGAAATAAGTGGATTACTTGATTGTTTGTTAGCACAATCAAAAGGACATCTTGCTTCTTTTTCCATAAAATCAAAGTTGTAGAGTGCAATGGCAACTGCTGTTGGATCTGGTCATGAAAATATGATTGAACACTTGAGCTGAAAAGAACCTCCATGTAGTTTGTTATAGGATCAGTAAAGGCATGATTAATTAGTTTACCTTGCAAGATTTCGTTGACCAATTGAGCATGGAAGAATTCATCAGTTGTATTCTCAAGGTTAAACCCTGTTTTCAATTTTTTAGTTTCAGCCTTATGTTCAAAAACAAAATTCTCATCCCTTTGAAAATAAAAAGGCAACACAATCTCCTCTTTCTTTGGAGAAGGAATATTTTCCAAGAATTATTTAGGATCTCAGAAATTTATAGAACTGAATCTGAAAATCCAAAAGTTCAATATTTTCAGCAACTAACTTAAGAAAACAAATTTTACTTTCACGATAAAATTTTCTTAATTTCAAACAACGAGACATAGTTGTTGAAAAATCTTCATCAATTTGAAAATCAGCTAATTTATCCTTGATTTCTTTTAAAACTTCATAAGATAGAGGGTTTTCCACATACCCTGACATCTTCTTTAGCAAGAACTCTACTCAACTTGTAGTGGAGTCACACTAAAAACTTTAAAGCTCTGGATACTTTGAACATGGAGTCGCTAGGTGAATGATACAACCTTCTTGTGTCTGATCAATGTCCACCATCAATAATCAAATCTGGAAATTGATACACTTTTCTGAGGAAATTGAAATGTATGTCCCCAGTATGGTCGCCACTATGTTAGCACTCTGTAATTTTCTGAGGTTGCAGAAGAAAATCACAAAGGTAACCCTAAACCACTTTGGAAGTTGGGATCTAGCCCTACCAGCTGCAAAGAGGGCTCTCTTTGTGAGATTTAACTTTGTTGTATTAGATATTAGGCTATTTATAAAGGTTTGAAGTTTGATTTATGAATTGTTTTGGTTGGAATAGCAAGGGAAGAGCCATTGGGCAATGGAGTCTACAAACTTAACAGGGATTTGTCTCAGATTTTCAAAGGCGTTTCACAGGGGAGGGTAGTCGAACCAACTAGATCCTTTATATTAAAATGAAATGGAGTGGAGGAAAAGATATAATTTCAATTGAAGTTAAAGAGTAATTAATAATTCCTTAACATGATATCAGAGGAAAACATTTAAATTATCTACAGCCATAATCAGAGTGTATTTTTCAACAAATTTTGTTCGTCAATTTTCTGTAAAATAATTCAGATTTCAGAAAACATAAGAATGGAAACAAAGTAGTAAAACATAATAGTGTAAGAAGTCCATCACTAGATGGTCTAACACATGAATCATGTGAAGAATGTCCATTTTATTACTAATCAGCTCACTCATGCTTGAAAAACATAAAATAACTTTCTTCTGTATAAAAACCAACCTGTATTACTTCAAATGATGAAGTATTTATAAAAATTTATTACAAAATATCTTGATTTAAAATATCAAGATTTGTTACCAATATATATATAAATATCTTGAAATAGAATTCAAGATTTTATTACAAAAAGTATAAAAATAGACTAAATTGTCTAAAAAATATCAGTCGGTTGAGTGTTGATGTTGATTCTAGGCGTTCTGGTAGTGACTAGGCCTTTAAATGAGCAATGTTGTTTGTCTTGTTGGCAGATGTGTTGTGTTGTCCCACTTTTCACTGCATTCTTCTCAATCACTATTATGTTGAATATGCGATGTTTTCCTCTGTCATTTTTCTACTTACTGATTAAAATGTGTTGAATTTGTCCTCGTGTCCTCTGTCCTTTTGTTGCTTCTACTGTTATTTTAATTTAACAATTTCCCCTTTTAAATTAAATTATCCATTTATAGACTATTGGGAAATTTGGGGAAATAACCTTTAATCATAATATATTCAGCGCAAAGGGGGCGATTCTTTTGGATTATAAATGAATGTATGTGGAGGGGCCACGTGGCAGCTGGGGGTTGGGGGGAAAGAATACAATCACAACAGTGAGCTATACAGCTATGTGCATGGATGTAGGGAGATGGAACAGTAAGCATGAGTGGGATCATGGAGGGAGGAGGTACATGAAAAAATGGTAGTGGAGGAGGAGGAGAAGGGATGTGATGGGAGTGGGGAAAACCGCTTTCGGTGGGGGGTTAGAGCAGTTTATGGTATTAGAGGGGGGGGTGTCTGAAATCACGAAGGAAGGACACATAGCGTCGGGGAAAACTGCTTTTCGGACCCCCCCCCCTTCGTCATTAAAGAGAAATATAGTGGGGGGTCCAAAAGGATTTAGAGTTTTTGGATTAAAACGAGATCATGATCAGGTGCGGGAAGAGGTGCGGTGTTTAACCATGGGTGGACCGGACAACCCATTAAATTTACCATATAAATTATCGCAATCAACGAGTGTACACGGGAGCGGAACGATAGACCTGGACCCTAAAACCCTTTCAAATCCATTATATAGCTTATCGCATCTTCCGAGGGCTTAACCACAAATCTGGACCCCAAAACCTTTCAAAATCCAATTTATAAATTATCGCATCCGGGAGGGGTTGTCACAATCAGCGAGCGGGACCCTCACCCTATTCCATAGTTCTTTTCTGACAGATTGGACCTGATAGTCCAGAAAAGCGCAACATATAAAATATCACGTTTAGAGGGTCTTACCACATCGCAATCGCAACCAGGAGAAGGAATTTATGGGGAAGGGACTTGAAGTTGGTGCGATCCCCAATTGTGATATTGCAATCAACGAGGGAGACTTATCACAATCGGCGGATGCGACATGGTAATGGGGGGTTGACTGCAGGATGGTGTGATATGAGATAACTTGTGGCTAGTGGGTCCCAGTTCTATTGCCTTGGGAGTGGTGCAGGGTTTTATGTAATGCGACGATTTAATAAACAATGGTTTACGGCTAGAGTTTGAAAATTAACCCGGTCAATGGAAACGCGGTTAGAGTTTGATTTTATTTAAATAAACAAGGGATAATGGAATATGGTTTAGGAATTATATGGGAAGTGGCTAGAGTTATACGAAAGGAATGGAAATGCGGTTAGAGTTGGGTTTATGGAAATGCGACTAAGGTTTGGAATTTAAATAATGGATTAAGGCTAGAGCTTATAATAAAACATGGAAATGTGGCTAGAGGGATATACAATGGGATTTCGTCTAGAGTTACAAATCATATGGCATAGTCATAATGGGGAACAGATTTTTCACAAAAGATAGATGCAAATATAATTTGAAACTATAGCAGAAATAGTTTATGAGCCTTTATCTGCTTTTGAACTGCAAGCCTCATTCTGGCCTATCTTTCAATCTAGGTGTCGGATTTGACCTCAAGATATACCGTTGGAAAGCTACTTTTGAGCACTTTCTAATGAAAACACCTACACTCTGATCTGATCCAAAGTTTGTCATGCAAAAAAATCTCCTTATATCCTAATACTTGGATTCTCTTTGGAAATAATTTGCAGGCTGAAATATTATTTACAACATCTCAAACATAATAATGATCAACTATAATCAAGAAATCCTATAAAAAATTATAGGTCCCTAACAGGTAGGAAGACAAACAATCAAGATGAGGCTTATGGTTTATTCCTCAGGCTTTCTTTGGCTCAAAAAAAGGGCATTAGGAAGATCCAAGTCTTAGGAGACTCAATGTTGATAATAAAACATATGAAATACAATTCAACAGCAAACAACATGAATCTAAACCAAATCATTCAGAGATCCCAAGGTATGATTCCTCTCTTTGATATGTCATCATTCTTTCACATCCTAAGAGGGAATAACCAGGAAGCAGATAAGAAAGTAAATTTGGCCTGCTAGTTGAATGCAAAAAGAAGTATAGTGAATGAAATAGAGAAAACACTAATAGGCCAGGCAATAACTCCTCAAAGCAAATTGATTCATATTATTCCTTCAGGTTGGTCTTTATTATATACATGAGGGATATTGTTCACTTCATCTCCTAATGACTGTTCATATCTCTTATTATTTATTTACATTGATTTTATTTATTCACCAAATCCTGATGATTAGGTGTCAACATTCCCCCCTCCCTCCCCCTTAGTCTAAAGGGATGTTGGTGAGTCCAAGCATCATTCTAAATCGTTCAAGCTTTTCTCTTCCAAGTGCTTTGGTGAAGATGTCGACAATTTGCTCATTAGTGGAACAATGACAGAGATGGATTGTTTTGGCCTCAACATGATGTCGAATCAGATGATATTTGGTATTGATGTGCTTCGTTCAATCATGAAACTTTGGGTTCTTGGCCAAATTTATTGCAAAGGTATTGTCAATCATGAGTGGAGTTGATTGTACTTGTTTTACCTACAAATATTCAAGAATTTTTAGAGCCACATAATTTCTTTTGTTGCTTCAGCTGCTGCCACGTATTCTGCTTCTGTTGTGGAATGTGCTGGAACTGATTTTTTGCGTGATCTCCAAGAGATAGCTCCTGATCCAAGACTCATAGCATATCTTGAAGTAGATACCCCAGTTTATTTGTCTCCATCGAATTCTGAATCAGAGTATTCAATCAAGCTGAAGTCCTCCACCTGTGTTTACTTGATTCCAAAGTCTTGAGTTACCTTCAAGTACCTTAGAACTCTTTTTGCAGCGGACCAATGTCCCTCACAAGTCTTTTGCATAAACATGGAGAGGATTCCAACAGCAAACAAAATTTCTGGTCTGGTAGTAGTTAGGTAGTTGAGACTTCCTACAAGCTGTCTATACTTTGTTGCATCCTCAAATTATTTTCCTTCAACAAATGTGAGCTTTAAGTTCTGTTCCATTGGAGTAGTCAGAGGATTGCATTATGTCATGCCAAACCTGTTCAACAAATCTCCAATGTACTTTTTTCTAGAAATAAATATGGACTTCGAATGTTGGATTACTTCAATACCAAGATAGTAATGAACATAGCCCAAATCAGTCGTTTCAAAACTTTTCCCCAATTCCTTCTTTATCGATGCAGTGTACCTTTCATTGTTCCCTGTCATCAAAAGATCATATACATATACCACAAGATATACAACTATTTTGCCAAATTTCTTGACAAATAAAGTTGCATCATCAAGATCATAATGTTTGAAATTGAGTTTCAGAAGATGCTCAGTTAGTTTTTAATACCAGGTTCATGGTGCTTGTTTCAGGCCATACAAGGACTTCACAAGTTTGTATACTTTATGTTCATGTACTTTCATAGCAAATCCTTTAGGCTGGGACATAAAAACATTCTCTTTTAGATCTCCATTGAAGAAAGCAGTTTTTACATCCATTTGACGGACTTTCCAACCATTCTGAGCTGCTAGGGCAAAGAGTGTCCAGATGGTAGCCCATTTTGTTGTGGAGGCAAAAGTCTCCTCATAATAGACTCCTTCTTTCTGTGTAAAACCTTTTGCCGCAAGCTTGGCTTTTTGCTTGTCAAGTGAGCCATCAGCTTTATAGTTGTTCTTGTAGACCCACTTGCAGCCAATTGGTTTGGTTCCTAATGGAGGATCAACCAGCTTCCAAGTGTCATTCTTTATGAGGGCATCATACTCCTTTTGCATTGCTTCTTTCCATTCATCATGAGAACCAGCTTGTTTAAAGGAAGTTGGTTCAAATCTGTAGACAAGTTCAATTCACAATCATAAGAAACATCCATATCAACAGGTGAATTAGAGTCATCTACATCACCTCCATTTTGTCGGTTTGCATTTATGGTTCCTGTTTTTCCAATTTCATCGGGATGAACACTTTCAAGTGTCTTTGTCAGCCACTTTGGGGGACCTTTTTGAGATGGTCCAGGCTGCTCTGTTGATTGAGTTGGGAGTGAATCAAGATTGAGTCTCCCAATTCTATCAATTACATCACTTAAAACATCATCCATTCTTGGAGTTTCAGTCGGGGGAGAGTATACTTCAGAAGAAGATTCCAGATGTTGATCTAGTATAGGAATCCCCCCTTCAAGATGTGGAATCTGGTTTTCAAATTCTTGAAATGATTTTGTTTTTGCGAATCTATCCAAGCGATCAAGTTGCCGCTCAACAACATTATCAGATTTGGATGATTCAAGAAAAATTACATCTCTAGATATAACAAACTTTTTATTTACTTCATCATAGAGGCGGTATGCTTTGGAGGTGTTTGAATACCCCAAGAAAATACACTTACGACTTCTAGCACCAAGTTTGTTTCTATGTACCTTTGGTATCAAAGCATAACAGGTGGAACCAAAAATCCTGAGATGTTTTACCGAAGGAACATGTCCATACCACAATTCATAAGGAGTTTCTTATAGCACTAGATGGACATCTATTCTTTATATATGCAGCACATAGGACAGCATCAGCCCAAAACATTATCTTTACATTTTTTAAAAAGAGCATGGATCGTACCATATTCAAGATTGTTCTATTCATTCTTTCAGCTACACCATTCTGTTGGGCATTATAAGGCACAGTTGTTTGATGTTTAATCCCATGTTGGCGAAGATAGTGTTCAAATTCAATTGATGTATATTCTTTTCCATTATCAGTCGAATAGACCCAATATGAGATTGTGCATCATTTCAATCCATTTATGAAAATTCTTGAATGTTAGAAAAGCATCAGATTTGTTCTTCAATAAATAAACCCAACACATTCTGGTGTAGTCATCAATAAATGTCATGATATATTTATTTCCATTTGCAGAAGAAACAGGCATTGACCACATAAATCTGAATGAATAAGTTCAAGCTTCCTATGTGCTCTTGAATGTGAGTCATGAAAGGATTGTTTGCTATGCTTTCCTAGAATGCATGCATCACATTGCTTAAGTTTTCTAGGAATTGTAGGCAAACCAGCAACACCATTTTTCTTCAACAAACAGAGGATGTCATAGTTCAAATGTCAAAATCTAGCATGCCATAATAAACTTGATGGAAGTGTACCTTCTTCATAATGAGAATTGTATAAGAAATGTTGTGCACGACCAGAGGTACCTTGCAGTTTGAGAAGCCTTTGTTCTTCTATCCCCTCATGACAAGTGAGTGGTCAGATGCTTTTCTCACCTCAAGCTTGCCATCAAACATATGAATGGAGTGACCTTGTTGGTAGATGTGGACCAAGGACAATAAGTTTCTCTTCAGCTGTGGGAGATATAGAACATGATGCAGAAGAAATCTGGAAGACCAGGAAATTTAAGCCTGATTGTGCCAAGCCCTAATGGCTTGATTTTTGATTGGCCTGCAAAGTATACTGCTCCATAAACATTGTTAGTAAATTCTTCAAAAAATCTTGACTATGAGTCATGTGGCAAGTTGCTCTTGAATCAAGCAACCAATCATTATTCCAAGAAGCAAGTGAAGCATTAAATAAATCTTCATTTACTTCAATATTACATTGTGCCACAACATAGTGAGCAGATTCAGGTGCTTTACCTTTGTCTGTGTCATTAGTTTTACCTTTCTGTTGGTTTCTTTGCTGCTCAATTTTGTCCCATGGTAACTTGCATGTAGAGGCATCATATGATCCATTTCTTTTGCAGTGTATGTAGTACAAATCTGCCTTTTCTCCTTGAGAGTGTCTGCCCCCCTACCTTTGAAATATCTTCCTCTTCCTCTTCGACCACCTCTTCCTTTGGAAGAATCTTGAGAAGGATTCTTTTATTTATGAGCAAAGCACACAACCTCTTCAGAAGATTTAGGGGTTGTCTTCTTTCCAAAAGCTTTCTCTCTTTCAACAAATTTTTTCACAAGAGAGTCAAAGGTAATATCTTTGAGATTTCCATTTGCTTGCAATGACTCAAGATAATTGGAGTAAAGTAGGATAAAGTGCTTGAGAAAGCGATAAGAGGGATATCAATTCAACCTTAGTGGATTTGATATCATGCATTATAGATTTTACTTTGGATGCAAGAGCAAGAGGATCATTATTTTGTAATTCAAGAGTGAAGAGTTTAATCATGAGTTGAATAACTTCAAGTGCAGAATGTGAGTCATAGAGTTCTTTCAGCTTTTGTAAGGCTTCAAAAGCAGTTGAAAATGGTGAAATATGGTGACTCACCTCTTCATTTACAGATGCTGCGATTAATGCATAAGCTTTGCTGTTCTTATTTTCCCAAATGGAAAGCTCTTTGTCTAAGGTAGGATGTTCTATTTCTTTGTCTTCGTCTCCAATACACACTCCTTTCCACAACTCATTGAAATGAAGGTGTGTTTTATCATCCTGGACCACTCAAGATAGTTCTCCTTGCCAGTTGTTTCCAGGAAAACTTGTGTCTTTTTGATCTGCTAGTCCCACTAAGATTGGTAGCTATCTTAGAAACAAACAATCAAAGAAACTTGCGATTTCCTTTATGTATGATAGATAAGAGAGAAGCAAAGAGGACCAACCTGGATCTTCTGCTTGATTCCTTGCTTGATTTCTCTCTCTGTTGATAGAGCTTGCAACTCCTCTCCTATTTGTCCCACTTTAGAGAATACCTGTAGAGAAAAAGTAACAAAACACCATTAAAGAATCTCGATCTATAATATCATAAAAAATGTAAAATTAGAAATACATTGACCAACAATTGCATTTACAAATAACAAGATTCACAAATACGTGATTGAATGGAGGAAAACTCAAAAAAAAATATTAGTAATAGAAGAGAGGATTACAACCCAGCTGTCTGATCCAGCATCATCCTTCCAGCATCAAAGCCCTCTTCACCTCATGAAAAGCAAGATCACTCAACAATACAATGTCTCTTCTGATAAACCAACAACACTTCCATACAAATTACAAAATTCCAGCCTCTAGATCTCTTAGATGAGGGATCCATTTATAGATGTCTTGCAAGGGTGTGAGTCAGCTCTGGGTTTTTTATTAGTGTCATTGCATTGATAGTTCTTGGTTCCACTTGGAGATTTCATTGATCTCTTACTCATCCCTGGGAAAATTCAGAGAGGCAAGTGTCATAGGAGAAGTTTCTAGAAGATTCCATGAGAATCCACTTAGCAAACTGTCTTAGCCATTTGTCCATTCTCGCTCATCGCACCCTACAGAAGGCCTCTTCAGTATGCATCACACCTGGCTAGTGTAGCAGCTAGTATGCATTGCACCTTGATCATGGAGCAGTAAGTATGGTCCAGTTTTGGCCAGTTCTGAGTGGTTTTTTAGGTGGAACTTCTGGGAAATGATGTAATCAGCTGACCATGATCCTTTATTGTATGAAACAACAGTTTTAGGGGTTAAAGATCCCTTGGTTTATCAACGTATGTGATTGGGGTTGAAGTGCCCAAATATGTCTATAACAGTTGCCCCCTAAAGCATGAGGTCGTAAATCTTTTGATGTCGGGTGAAATGCTTTATCATGAGGATTCAAGGAATTCAAAATGGAAGGTGACCTATATAAGATACAATACAATACATCATCATCATATTATTTTCATGATCTAGCTAAGGTGGGCATTCCCATGCTTAACTTTATAAATTCATTTTCATGTACATAGAACAGATAATTGTCTGCAGTTGCAGACTAGTGATTCTTCATATGAAGGGTCATCGTCCCTGGCTTGGATGACCACCTATGCAGCTTCTGTGTACATTTGATGTCTTTATATTCCTGAATATATCGCAGCCCAGATGGATGAAACTAGATTCGGGGTCTTCAAACTCGTTCAATCTTCGCCCGATGTACAAGTCGATCCATGTGAAAAGATGTCCTGAAGTCGAACATGGAAAGACATCACCTGATTACCAAACAATGATGTGAGCTGTTAACAAGCGCGAGAGGAATCACCAATAATGTTAATGACCCTCAAGGTACTGCAGTACAACTCACTTGGTGTGAATATATGAGCCGATGTCGAAAACCATGTAAAATATTTCAGTTAAAGGCCATTGATGTAAGCCTGTTGCCAAAAGTGAGAAACTTTCCATTGAGGCATGCAAGCTTCAAAGTACTAAAAAGGTTGTTTCTAAGTCAACTTCTTGGATAATGAGCTGATGTCGACAAGAAGTGACCTATCGTAGGAGGGCCTTAGTGTATCCCATATCTACGACACGAAACGAAGCAAATGAATTTCTGGAGGTGAAAACGATCTGATGATACAAGGTTCAGGAATGGCAGTCATGAAAAATGGAGAGTGAAGGTATTGCAGTGGATGAGGCATTAACTGGGCGGTAAATTCTCTAAATGACTTCTCTTGAGCATATTGGAGACACTATGATGGATTGGTAGTGTTAACCCCAAACGATGGATGGTGTGGAGGATCAATGGTGATATGATTGGTGAATGGAATAACCCAACCCGACTCAATCATGGTGATGGAGTGAAAGTGTCATGTTCAAGAGCGACCTGCTACCAATGAAGTTCTTCAAGTTTTCTTCCCTTTTTCCCCAGTCATGGTCGTCATTTTGTTTCTGGGAAAACTAGCGTCTTTTCAATCTGTTAGTCCCACTAATATTGGTAGCTATCTTAGAAATAAACAATCAAAGCAACTTGCGATTTCCTTTATGTATGATAGATAAGAGAGAAGCAAAGAGGACCAACCTAGATCTTCCGCTTGATTCCTTGCTTGATTTCTCTCTCCCTTGATAGAGCTTGCAACTCCTCTCCTACTTGTCCCACTTTAGAGAATACCTGCAGAGAAAAAGTAACAAAACACCATCAAAGCATCTCAATCTATAATATCATAAACAATGCAGAATAAAAAATACATTGACCATACAATTGCATTTACAAATAACAAGATTCACAAATACACGATTGAATGGAGGAAAACTAAAGGAACTTTATTAGTAATAGAAGAGAGGATTACAACCCAGCTGTCTAATCCAGCATCATCCTCCTAGCATCAAAGCCCTCTTTACTTCATGAAAAGCAAGATCACCCAACAATACAATGTCTCTTCTCAAAGATAAACCAACAACACTTCCTTACAAATTACAAAATTCCAGCCTCTAGATCTCTAAGATGAGGGATCCATTTATAGATGTTTTGCAAGGGTGTGAGTCAGCTCTGGGTTTTTTATTAGTGTCATTTCACTGATAGTTCTTGGTTCCACTTGGAGATTTCATTGATCTCTTACTCATCCCTAGGCGAATTCAGAGAGGCAAGTGTCATAGGAGAAGTTTCTAGAAGATTCCATGAGCATCCACTTTGCAAATTGTCTCGGCCATTTGTCCATTTTCGCTCATCACACCCTGTAGAAGGCCTCTTCAGTATGCATCACACCTAGCTAGTGTAGCAACCAGTGTGCATCACACCTTGACCATGGAGTAGTCAGTATGGTCTAGTTTTGGCCAGTTCTGAGTGGTTTTTCAGGTGGAACTTCTAGGAAATAATGTAATCAGTTGACCATGATCCTTTAGGGTATGAAACAACACTTTTAGGGGTTAGATAGCCCTTGGTTTATCGACATATGTGATTGGGGTTGAAGTGCCCAAATATTTCTATAACACCAGTGAGAACTATTCCCACAATGGATATGATTGAATGCATACTGTAACAAAAACTTATGTTGCAAAATTTTACTCCTAATGGGAAAGAATATAATTTTGATATGTTTGGACAGCAAATACCAAGGTGAGGTATGTTGAGTGTAAATATATGGGCAATGTAAATATATGGGTGAATTTACGTAGTACAAGAACTGTGTAATATGTGAGTAGCGTTAAAGATAAGCCAACACATTAATACGGAGCAACGTTAAACACTTTCCAATGTGGATCTCCTTGCAACGTTAATCATATAGATAAGCAATGATGGTCATGGAGACATTCAATGAATAAACACTCTGTATGAACCATAAGCAGTGTGTAGTCAAACTCATAGTCATGATTTGTAGAGTTTATACATTCTAAAGACAATCGAACAACATAGTTCCAACGGCCATATTAATATTTACATGACATATAAACCAATTCAACACACAATCAGTTATACGACAATGCATCACTTCACTCACTCAAATGAATTGAGAGTGCATGAGAGGATGATTTTCAAAAACCATTGCAGCAATGATGACAACGTATATCAACGTATATCAAGAGCCTCCAAACACTCTTTCCTCCACCGTTCAAAGGACTTTGGTGGTAGCGTTAACAAAATATGGGACAACGCTCTAGAGTAGGAGACACATGCTTGCATTAATAATCATATAAGTAATGTACTCGGGGCTAATTAATGCCAACCAGATTGCTGATCACCATAATTTTTTTCAGCAACTTGGCATTTTCAGGGCACCTGTAATGGGGATTCAACAAAATTGATGAGTTGATGGGAATTGAGATGATCGAACAACCCTAATTTTGTCTAACAAGTATTGGAGACATGCGAAGGAGGGTTATAGTGAAATATGGCATATATTATATGAAATGTCACTATCAGATTCTGCGATTTCAGCCTTGAGGGACATGTCAACTATTAGGAGAGAAGATGACAGAGAGCGCAGAGAGCCTAGAAAATGCAGAAAGGACAATTATGCATAGCCTAGGGAGCATAGAGGGTAGATAATCTTAGAGATTTGCAGTAGCAACTGTGGAGGTGGCAGTGGACAGACTACAAGAAAATGGCAGAACGGAGTTACAAGACTAGAAGGAGATGCCAAAAATGGAGCTGGCTCTGATACCATGTTAGGCCAGGCAGTAACTCCACCAAATTAATTCGTATATTATTCCTTCAGGTTGGTCTTTATTATATACATAAGGGAGAGACTATTCACTTCATCTCCTGATGACTATTCATATTTCTTATTATTTATTTACATTAATTACATTCACCCAATCCTGATGATTAGGTGTGAACAGATACTATTATATTTTAGTATCCTTGGTGACCTAAGTATGTCCTCATATGGATCTCATCTATTATTAGCTTCCTCAAATCTAAATTTGGCACATATAATCTACTTTTGTACAATAATAATCTATCATTTGTTAATTGATATCCTTCACACTTTGGTCCTTTAAAATCTTTATCTAAACATTCCTTTATGTTTTTAAAATAGTCATCGTCCCATAAGGCATCTTTGTTCATGTCCTCGATATTATATTTACATATGCTAACTATTTCCATATGAATGGTTTGCATACTTCCACTAAGTACATCCACTAATCAGTGTTGGTGTTGATGTCAACGATGGTAGCATTGGATCATTGGACATGGGTGATGAATGCGTCAATATGGTGGGAATATCTCTTTGATGTAGCTGCATAAATTGGTTGATGATGCTTTTAAATATTCTTTTAATAGCAATATCTATGCAAGATACTCTTGTCTAGATCGTGTAAATTATGTGGATTGGTAGTTTACACAATGCATAGTTTATGCTCCCTTCTTGCATGTAGATCGTGTAAATGTTGGTTGGTAGGGAAAAAAAATTTCCTCGTTCAAACCATGACTTGAAGTATCAATGATAAAACCCATGGTAAATCCTCTTTAGCTCTATGTCATCTCCATTTACTCAATTTACCATCAAACTCTCCATGGTTTTGTTGTTGGTTTGGGTTACTATGGAATTACCCATGGTATTTCTTTGTCAGCCCCTTGGTTTCTTTGCCATAAAAGTTTACCACTGTAATTACTGTGGTATTTTGATTTAATGACTTGATTTGGTCATCATTTGAGTGGTATAAAACCCAAATATGGCATAAAAGGAGCACAAAAATAGATAGGGAAATTCTCATCATGTGAACTAAACTTTGTGTGTCGATTAGGTAATAATGCATCTTATCTATTTTGGATCATGATCGAGTGCAAAGAGCATGTGGTGTACGAATGTGGCCTTAAATAATGATGGAATTATAACGTACTAGCATAGGTGTTCCTGCATAGTTGGTGCATGCCAATGGACTTAGACACCTACATTTTGGCATGATTCCATGTAATGTTCTATTGTAATGAGACAAAGAAATATGGTGTTAATACCTTTGTCATGATGTGTACAAGATGTACATTATTGCCTCCACGCTGATGTGATTAAGGATGATCATAGTATAATCTACAACCTAGTGAATGATTGGGTGTTTATTGGTGATTATTCTCATGGCCTTGTATGACTGTGATAAGTAATGGGTTTATGGTCTAATGAGGCTCAATCTAGCACTTATTCACAATATCAGTAAGACCTAAATTGCAAATCCGACTTGGAAAATTGAGAATGCAAGTGTTGTTTTTTTGAACATTGGAGTAATCAAGTGTTTTCATTGCTAAAAATATGTATTTTATGCCCTTCGATCTAATTCTGGTGGTTTTTCTCTGAATTGGTGCAATCAATCAATCTAGAGTACATGTGATGAAGTTGTTTGGTTGTTTATGCCTCTGACCTGGTGTGTATCTCTATGAAGTGCAAGAAAGGTAATTATGTGTGTTATGGATGGAGTGTTATATCTGCCTGCTATTAATCTATTTATGTCGCTATGTTCTATGCAATGGCTTCAAGTCTAAATAATGCACTATGTAGAGAAGAGGATGACCAATTGGACTAACACTTGGTAAACAAGAATTTGATGATGAAGACATGTCTAGAAAAGAGTACTATGGAAATTCATCCTTTCAACCTATCTATTATAATTTACTAGTTGGATGACTTATATTTTCCTTGTGATATGAAACTGAAAGTGGTGCAGTGGTATAATTAGCTGAAATTGGCATGCTATCTTAGGTTGTGGTTTTAGAGTAAAGCTTTCAAAGAAATATTTTTGAGTCAAACTATTATAAAAAATTGTTTATGAATATTTCCATTTGATTATGTGTTTTCTAATATTTTCTTTTTAAGTGTTTGATGGATCAAATTTAAGGCAAAATAAGCTATTGTGCATAGGGATTTTTGGTTTGGCGCTCAAGATTAGAGTTGCTAAATACAAATACATGTCTTGTTCATTATATGATAGAGGATATGTTGTTTACATAAAGCCTGTGCATTAGTATGATGAATATTTTTTCTGTTATGACTAAGTGTGATAGGGTTGAATCTATTCTAACCATTGTATGGCTAGGTTTTAAGGGAAAGACTACCATGTGTTTAAATGCTTATTTTACATAGTTTCCACTCTTGATTATGGCTATGTCAAAAATATTATTTGTTATCTAGGATCAGAGTACAAAACATATATTGATCTTCATGATAGTGTTACTTAGATGATTGATGGTGTTGAGATAATAACTTATGTAGTTGTAGTGTTAAAATTTGTGTAAGTGTTAATATTGTGATTTAGATCATAAAGTAAGTCAAGTTGTTACTTCTACAATAAGGATTAGAGTTGCTTGTTTTCTGCCACATACTTGTCTTCTGATGTTAAAAACTGAGTTGGTTGAATTCATAATGACTTAGTTCTAATTTTGAGCGTTGATGTGTTACAATTTGAATCTCAGAGATCATAGTATGTATTGCTGATGGTAGAATTAGCATTTTGATGTACGTAATATTGATGATTTGTGTGGTGATTGAGTATGGAATGAGGCTGTTGTTAATGAAAGAGGATGAGTTTTTTTGATGATAAGTATGTTTATTCCAAAGCTACAGGTTCATCTTATTGATGATTGAGAGAGGGAGAAAGTCTATTGCAAATATCTAGCAGTTGTATTATGACTATATGTTGTGGTGCATTGCTCGTTATATATTTGCTAAGTTTGTAAAAGTATGTTATCTATTGCTTGAGATGGAATATGTTGAGTTGTGTGTCCCAAGACTTCTAGGCTACAAACATGTATTCAATGTACTCAAAAGCCTCATCTTGTGATAGGGATGTATGAACTGATTGTACTACTAAGAGTTAAAGTAATGAAATGAGTTGAGTTTGTGTATTGATGAAGATGATAAAGTTGTGGTTGTTATGATGGTTGTGGTGGTTCAAGGAGTATATTGTAAGATATGTTGGTTCTTCATTATCAATAGTTTGTGTTCCAAAGGTTTATTACAAGAAGAAAACTCACCGATGAAGATTGTATGTTAGGAAGAGACTACTATTTTAGGTTCAAAATTGTTTTATTGCTCTTTCCAGGTTATGAATGTAAATGATAGAGTTTGGTATGAGAATTAGAATATTGATGATACAAGATATGTGGTGATGTCTGGTAATGATAGGTGATCACTAATAAAATATATGTTGATTGAAATTATTACTAATGATGTGTTATTGATGATAGAGGAGTGAATGTGTCGTTTAGCAGAGAGGAATTGAAAGTTGATTTTGAATTTTCTACTAAATGGAGTGGATCCAATGTGAAAATGGATGAAAGGGAGGTCCACATTGATTTTTGGGGCCAGTGCCTCCAGTTGGTTGGTGCCAATAATTTGATTTGAGGGAGTAGGTACTTCCTGCTAGTGGGTGCCTCTGAAATGGTGAAGTGAGTGGGTGCCTGTGAAACTGTGAGGTGAGTGGGTGCTTCCTACTAGTGGGTTCTAAAGAAACAATGTAAGGGAGTGGGTGCTTTCTACTAGTGGGTGCCAACAAAACATTGCAAGGGATTCGATGCTTCCCACCGGTCGATGCCAGTGAAAATATGTAAAGAAATATTTAAGAAGAGAAGAAGAAGAATGGTGGTTTTGTCCCTTTATGGGTTTTGTTGTAGTGTTTTCTTCTCAAAGATGTACTAAAAGAACCCACTTAAGATTGTGGATGAAAAACAATCTCAACAATATAAATGGCTATTAAACATTGTAGATCTGCAACAATTGATAGAAACAAAACCTGCCAAAGTCCCAATATATTCCATAATCATAGTTAAAAAACAAAAATAAAGAATAATAACTCCAATCATTTGATGGAAACCAGATATACAAAGAGTAGTTTTTATTATAACACCTGTGAAGGGAACAAATAAATGTTACCAGCCCCCCTCGATGGGATGGGTTCTTGGCTATCCTCAAACATCTTCATCTTTTGTAGATTCTCTCTCCTCTATAATATGTAAACCCAACAAATGAAATGTTTGAGCTCAATGGGAACTTAAATGGAAGAAAAATGTTATGAAACCAGCTCACAAAAAGATAGAAAAGATAGATAAACGCCTTAGAAATAAGCCTCTTAGAGGGGGAAACCTTCTTTATATTACACAAATGAACAATTATTGGATGATACAAATGACAAGACCTCCTTTATATATACAGGAGTCTAAGGGGTCATAATATAATTAGAGCCGACATAACAATAATAATGTAAGGGCACAATAATAACAATAGTGGGCTTCTATGGGGCACAATAATAACAATATGGGGACTACCTGGGAACAACAATATAATAAGGGGGTTGTATTAATAACAATAAGGGGTTACACTAGTAATATAGGGACCTAACATGCCCCTCTCCTTCAAAAAGTGTTGTCCTTAATGCATGAGTAGTCTTTGATGCTTCTGTATAGAATTCTTGTCCTCCCATGTGCAATCTTTAGCAAGTAAGTTCTTCCACTTGATGAGATGCTCTGAAATTGATCGATTTTGTAACTATCGGGTTCTTGTTTCTGTGACTGCTCCAGGCTCCAATATGATTTTTCCTTCCTCGTCAACTTTTGGAAATATTGTTTGAACTTGGATCTTCTACAACTTTTGAACTAGTGGCCACACTTCTTCATCCTTCTTCCATTCATCCCTTGCTTCCTTTATCGAATCTGGCTGGATAATAGAAATTAAAAAAAACAATGCTTCCACGTCCTCATCCTTTCTTGAGAGTGCATCTGCAAAAACATTTTTCTTCCCTTTTTTGTAGATGATTTCAAAGTCATAACCCAACATATTTGTGACCCATTTTTCCCATTCTTCTAAAGATAATATTTGTTCTAAAAAGTATTTAGGACTATCACGATCCATTTTTACCTTGAAATGTCTTCCCATTAGGTAAGGTTTCCATTTCTTAAGTGCATGTAGTATTGCCAACATTTCCTTCTCATAAATAGCTTGCTTGAGATGTAGCCATAAAAATACCAAATCACCTACATCAAAACTTCTTTCACTGTGATGTTCATCTGCCCATTGCTTCATTTGATTCTGCACCAAATTGGTGTTATCCTTTAAAAGTTGGAGAACTTGTTGTTGATGCTCGATGTGATCTTTCATTGCTTGAATATTTTTCTTCTTGATATGTCCTTCTATCTTGAGAGTGTGAGGAGTCGTAATTTCTTCCAATGCATTACAAGATATGGTTGGATTCATTTCTTGATGCTCGATGTGATCTTTCACTTCTTGAAATATTTTCTTCTTAATATGTCCTTCTATCTTGATAGTTTGAGGAGTGGTAATTCCAGCCAATGCATTACAAGATATGGTCGGATTCGTTTCTTCTTTCTTGATGTGGTCTTTCACTTCTTGAACCTTTTTCTTCTTGATATGTCCTTCTATATTGCGAGTTTGAGGAGTGGTAATTCTTGACAAAGCTTTACAAGATATGGTTGGATTCATTTATTCTTTCTTTGGGGTTGGTTCCTGGTGTATATCCTCTTCTTTTGATTTTTCTTGATCCTTTTCTTCCTTCTCTTCATAATCTATGTAAAATAATTTCTTCTTAGCACACTTATGACTTTTAGTATATTTGCTATCACAATTGTAACAAAGCCCTTTTTCTCTTTTTTCTTCCAATTGTTGTCATGTAAACCTTGTAGGTTATGGAAGGCTAGGACAAAAAACACTTTCATAATTAGAGTTGTGAGTGGTGGGATTCCTTGTTTCCATAATTTCGTTTTCAATTTTTCTTGCCAACTTGAATGCTTTCTCCAATGAATCAGGTTCCCAAAGAGAAACCTCATGTTGAATGTTATCCTTTAAAGTCTCTATGAAGATGTCAATCCTTTTCTTCTCTGGAATATCATTTACCCTTATATTCAATTTTTGAAAGTCCTCAATGTGCTTTGCCATTGACCCCTTTTGTTCGAGATTTATCATTTGGATAAAGAAGGTGTTACTCTTTGTATCCTCATAATGTGCTATCATTTCTTCCGTAAAAATTGACCAAGTGACAAGTGCTTTATGAGAACCTTTTGTAATAGTTGAACCTCATGCAGATCAAAATATTGCTCCATCTGTCGTATCCAATTTATTGGATCCTTGCCATCAAACTTCCTCATATCGCCTTTTCTTGATTTTAGGAACTTGACCTTGAAACAACTGTAACTCGGTAATTTTAGATATCCAAGTTCTAAAATTCCATCCTGCAGTAGTCCTCCGAGTCCTCTTTCTGACTAGGCAAGTCTGATCAAAATTTGATCCTCCAAGAAATATTTATGCCCAATCTCCTAAGATGACTTGATTATATAATGTTTCAGTAGAGAGAACTTGTACGACGTGCCACATGTCACTGTTTTGACCTTCAGATCTGAAAAATATACACAAACAACTACAGTCTATCCTATTTCTATAACTTCTTATGAAATTTCAATTTGTTGCTAAGAGAGAAAGTTATGACGATTTCCCAAGGTCGCCTATTTAGAATGTAATTTAGGAGTTTGCAAAAATCCTAACTTCCTCAGATTATATCTTTGAAAATATAGCGAGAAAAGATTTGAGATTCGGACCCAAGCTTCACCAAGATTTTGGCTCAAATGGGTTTTCATTTCAAAGTCTGAACCTTTGTAGAAACAATATTATAGTGAACATTCCAAGATGACCTATTTGAGATGAAATTTTGGATCTTGCAACAACCCTAACTTCCTTAGATCATATCACCGAAAATGTAGTGAGAGATCTGAAATTCAAACCCGAGGTTCAGATTGATTGCTTCCCAAATCGGTTTGTTTTTTAGCTTCTGAAACTTTGTGACAAAAATGTTATAGCAAAAATTCCATGATGACCTGTTTGGAGCAGCAAAATCCTAGAATCCAAAGCTATGATACCAAATGTTTTGAAACCAACTCATAAAAATATAGAAAAGATAGATAAACGCATAATAAATAAGCCTCTTCGAGGGGGCAACCTCCTTTACATTATACAAATGAACAATTCTTGGATGTTACAGATGACAAGACCTCCTTTCTATATATAGGAGTATGAGGGGTCATAATATAATGAGAGCTAACATAACAATAATAATGTAAGGGCACAATAATAACAATATGGGGACTATATGGGCACAACAATATAATAAGGGGGTTTTATTAATAACAATAAGGGGTTACACTAGTAGTATAGGGACCTAACAAAAATGGTGGTGGACAATGAAAATAATCAGAGTTACAACAGTGAGTGCAACAATGAAAATAATCAAAAGTGAATAATGAATGGAAAACCCTTCTATTTATAAAAAAATATTGAGTTATCCTCGAATAATGAGAAATAATAAAATATTATTAACCCCATTCTTGGAATAACCACTTGGAAATTTTAATTATATTTGGTTAGGAGGGAAAAAACATTTAAAACTTTTATTTAGAAATAATAAATAAATAAATGATTTATTTATCATCTCAAGAAATTGGTTAAGGAATAATAAAAAAATAATGATTTATTTAATTATTCGTAAGAGATTTAGTCAAATTTGACAAGAAATACTAAATAATTAGTGATTCATTAATTATTCCTAGAGAAAAATAAAATAATTAATAATTTATCTATTGATTTTTCATAATTGGGTCAAATATGACAAGGAATAATAATTGAACAATGGTTTAATTATTATTCCTAGAAGAAAATAAAATAAATAGTGATTTATTTAATTATTCTTCGTGGGTTTAATTATGAATTACTTAAAAAAGGTGGTTTATTAAGTAATTTCTCATAGTGAAATCAATTTTACTATGGTAAAATTGGCTTTACATGGTGTACATCGATCCATATAGTAAATTAGTCTAGATGATCAATTTTTTGGTGATAACAGATTGCCCCCCAACGTACGAATGTTAGGGTCAAAACGTATGACCGAAGTACATTGTAAAGACACAATCACTAGAAAACACAGTGGAGTTAGAGAGCGAGAGAGAGAGACCATTAAAGCTAAAGCGAAAGAGGACAGGGACAGAGGGGGCGAGATCAATGCAAGTCTCCTTTTATATTGTGGTACATGTAGTGTTGTTTTATCAACCTTAATTGACTCAGAATGCAACATTAATTGTCAACCTAGGGTAGGTCTTGTTGTTTCAATGGAGTTCGCACTATCTGTGCCAATACACTCCAGCGAAGCATAAGAAAGTGCAGAAAAACTGTAAAAGATGTCACTGATCTAAATTGTTGAATCAATCATGCATGCAAATATAAAAAACACTCCACAGAATTAAATCATTACTCACAACTATTGAAGTAAAGGCGTGCCACACCACAACTAACATCTATTCTAGCTGGTTACTATTCCTTTGTTGTTTAACTCTGTGTAACAACATAAGATAAATAGAAACAATAGTGAATGAAATCCATGATTTGTAAAAAAACAATGAGAAACCATAAATCAATAAACTGAACTGAAATGTACACTACCTAATCACTACAATCTCTACCAAAGAGGAGGGCCTTCCTCCTCAACGGGGTGCAGGAAGAACACAAAAAATGATTAACGAATCAGTTGGAAAGCAATAATAGTATCACCATGCTAATTGATATTAAAATAACTTCAGAAATTACAGAAACAGAGTAACGATACTCTTCTATATGCCACCTCCTTTGATACATAAAAAGCCGAGTCTTTTATAACTAGTACATCTCGAAAATTAGAAAACAGATTAGTCATGAGAATCTCTGATTCTCATGCTGATCCAAAAATAAAGAAGTTGCAACCTACTGCTAAATAAACATACATTAATTACAACTACTTGAGTCTTGTTGCGTAAAAAATAAACAATCCTATTGTCGACAACTGTTATGTGGAATAGTACCTACATTTCCAACTTCAGTGCAACAATAATGAGAAAATGGTGGTTCGAGATGACACGACATAACTGATGACAACATTGTTTGTGTAACGGTGGATCCACGCAAGGTGTAACAACACCCGATGTGTAATAGTAACTTGTATCAGCATCGATGTGTAACAGCAATTTGTAACAACAGCCACCTATAACAACAATGATTTGTAAGAGCACCTAGTATACAACAATAATATGTAATAGTACTCAGGGTGTAATAGCGAACTGTTCTTCCCTTTCCTACAATTAACTCTCACTGCCTGTCTGCTTCCACTAGCCAATCACCTAAAAAATATAAACTTCCCAACATGCTCCTTCAGTGCTCGTCCAGCTAGCAACAAAAAGAAACAAAGCCTCGTATTTATTCAGTAAAATACAAAAAAGTAACATGACAGTAAAATGGATTAAAAAGGTAAGAAAATAGGGAGTTTGGTCATATAAGGGCATAGGTCTGAAGGATAGAAAGGTCAAAACAAGAGAAAGAAGGTGCGGAAAATGGGTGAGAAACCACACCCAACATCTCCCCCCGACTGAAGCCACTGCATGTCCCCATGCAGAATCATAGACCCTTCTACTGTGCCCCCGATGGAAATCTGTAAAATTGTATGCAACAACAGTATCATCGCCTTGAGCTCTGAATCCTTGATCGACCATTAACTCACATGGCTAGGATTCCTTTTCATAATCACATAAATGATAATCGGGTTGATACTTCTCCAATGGCAACTGGATCAAAGGGAATCTGAACCTGAGGCCAATCCAAAATGCCCTCAGTGTCAGCACAATCTTGGTGTATTCTGGCACTCATGAAACAATAGCCACAAAGTTCGTGTACTCAAATGGGTCCCCTTCCTACAATTCTGCACTAAAAGCCTCAGTGCACTTGAGACATCCGACTAGCGCTTGGCTCCTCATGGTTGCAAACAAGTTGAGGAAGACCCTCACGATCTTTCTTCTATAGATGGCCAATTGATCTCTCCTTTCCAGAGTGCTTAGGAACTGTTTGAAATCTTATCAGAGTTCATAGGTCGTTCCTGGTTCAGCTTGGACCCATAGTGTTGTCCTTTTCTCGTTGGTCTCTATTGTCTTCTTAGGCAGTTTCCATTCAATATGATTCCTCATAAATGAGAGGAATGCCCACAACTGCAAGCTATTCAGTTCTCAATGAACTATGAAGATATTTCTCATGAACCAACCAAGCCCTGTATATAAAGGCTTTACCTATGGTCCAATCCGTATTTCCTTGCGCAATTTTCTTAGGAAATAATAGCAAAAGCATATGCAATTAATTCCAAACATACCAATTTAACCAATGGTACAACTACACAATCCTTGAGGAAACTAGTTCCTTAACCATGCAAAACTACTTACTAGAAATAGTCAAGCATCTGATAGTACATTGTCCCACATCTGATCTCAACTGGGTCTCTGACAGAACTAACATGCAACAGTTATCCATGAGTGAATTCTCAGTTATCTAAAATAATAGTTGTCACATGCATGCAAGCATTAACAAACTATATTTTATTATTTTAACAACTTGTTAAAATAATCTAACTGGACTTAACTAGTTAGAACTAAGTCAACTGATTCTCTCATTATAGAATTGAACCTTATCTCCTTTAATCAAGGGATAAATTCCTAAATCAAGGGAGAAAATAATTGCATGATCTCACAAAGACTTCAAGTTTAATTTCCTTAACTAATTAACTCAACTGAATTAATTAATTAATATTTCCAACTGCTGTTAAGACCAAAATTAATTTTACTTCCTATAGATAGACTAGGGACTGCTATAAATAGGAAGTGACCTAGAAATTCTATTTTTAGAACTTTCTATTTTTAGCAGTTTCACCTTTCATCCAATGTGGCCAATGACCTCACTAGCCAAACTACTATTTTTAGACATGCTATTTTTAGTAGGTCTATTTTTAGCACATTCTAAATTTAACATTCCTTGTTGCACATTTTTCAACACTCTCTCTCAACAAGAAAGGCTTTCTCTCAAACCCAATCCTGTAACTGTGGAATGTTTTGCATGCAACATATCTACCCAGTCCACTTGCTCCAACAACACTTGGAACAAAAACACTCCCAACTGACGACTTTGTTGGGATGGGAACATACTCTGATGCTGAAGCTCTACTTGCTGCTGAAAAGTGCTCCCTCTCTGACATATGCGTTACTGCAACATCTCCATGCATCTTGCACCATTTCACACCTCTTTGTGCCACCTAGCACTATGCAAAACACTTGTGCCTCTCGCATTGATGCAGCCTGCTGGCTATGCATTGCCTTGGGATTCCCTGCACTGCCACTCTCTCTGCTACTCCATCCACCTCTGTCTCTACCCAATGAGTTAGTTCCTGCTACTCCACATCGGGGCTCCTGTAGCAAGGTCTCATCCAAGAGGTTTGGTACCTTAAGGATCCTACCCCTCCTCCTTGGGATGATCACTCTACGCCCCACCACTTACCTGGAGGTATGGCTACATGTGATCCCTCATCCCACCTGGCTCGAAGTTTTCCCCTATTGGAGGCCTCTGCATGAGTATATGTCTCTACTCGATCTCCACTCAGCTTCCCCTGTTGTGGCTACTCCACAATCTCCTGAAGTTGCTGCACCAATCGTGGCTCCTCCACAATCGCCTGAGACTTCTTCTGGCTCTGCATGTTGAGAGATAATATACCCTCCCTCTCAACCACCAAGTCTCCATCAGTTGCCTTGCTACTCAAGGCTTTGCATGCATCTTAAACCTCAAGAGCATACAGGTTCTTGACCCGTGAACCAATCTGATTCACCTGTCTAGTGATGATGTGTCTAAGGAAAACCTTTCCCTTACTGAAGACTACATCATAGCCTCTGTCTTCTAGTATCGCGATCCACACCAAGTTTCTCTTCAGTCCTGGTACATACTTGACATCGGCCAAGGTAAGGCGAGCTCCATGCTCCCTCTAAAAAATAATCGTGCCTACACCTGAGACACTATACTTCTCATCATTACCCATTGCTATGAGTATCTAGAGATCTTTCTCCTCCAAAGTACTAAACAAAATCTTGTCACCGATCATGTGGAAAGAAGCTCCACTATCAAGAAACCAACCACTTCCCACCATGGATGAAACCATGCATGCGAAGAGTGTGAAATCCAACTCAAACTGTGAAGCAAGTGCCTCACCTTCAGATCCTTCCCCGAATCCCTTCTTGGATTTCCTCTGTGGACAATTTTTAGCATAATGACCCACCTCATGATAATGAAAGCATCGCAATTTTGATTTGTCAACCTTCTTCCCATCATTGGAAGAACTAGATTCGGAAAGAGAAACCTTCTCCTTCCCCTTCTTTGCCTTACTCGCTAAGGCACAGTTCTCCTCATCATGCATGGATGAAGAACTGTCTCTGGTGCTCTGTCTGATCTCCTCCTGCATCAAATCTGACCATATTCGTTCCCAATCTAGCAGTTTCTCGCTTCCATTCACTGAGTCCTGGTAGCTATGCCATCTCTTAAGAAGGCCAAGGAGTGCTAGACTCACCATATCCTCATCTGATGTCACGAACCATACACTTGCAAGCTCATCCCTGCATGTGATGAGCTTGGTCATATACATAGAGATCGTCTCATCCCTTTCGCACTTGATCTTTTGAAGTTTGTCCTTGATTTCCAGCTTCCTCTGATCACTGCTATTTTGATATAAATCTTTCAATGTTTTCCACATTGCATGTGGAGTCTCCTTCCCATGGAGGCGTGAGACAATGTGATCTCTCACTCCCTCCAAGAGAATTCTCCTAGCTCTAGCCATGCACTTCCTCCATTCCACCTGCTCAGTCTTGTCAGTAGGCTTAGGAATTTCTTGATCAATGAAATCCTTAAGACCATTACCTTCCAAAACTGCTTCCATGCGATCCTTCCAAGCTATATAGTTTGAGCTGCCATTAAAGGAATACTCAAGCCTCAAACCATAGAACACCATCGATGAAATAGATGTGATAAGAACTTGAGATCTATATCCCGAATAATAAACTTCAAATTTCTCCTGCTAGTATACTGTTCTTGCTTGATCACCTGTGCTCTGATACCATGTAGAATTTTGTAGAACTTTTCTATAAATCAGCTAGCTTTGATACCATGTAGAACTTTTTCTACAAATCAGCTAGCTCTGATACCATGTAGAAATTTCACCTATAGAACAAACCAATATATGCAATGTCCTAAAGCATAATATTTGTTCTACTTCTACAAAATATTAAGCAGAAGCATAATGTAATTCATGAGCAACATCAAGTAGAAACATGCATAACTGATCAAGAGAAATAATAACACATAACACAAGATATATCCAAGGGAAAGCACCAGCATAAAACCCCAACCATGTATTATCAATCAAGTGGAAATCCTCTTACCAATACAAGAATTAGCTCTCAAGCTATTCAGTTCTCAATGAACTATGAAGATATGAAGATATTTCTCATGAACCAACCAAGCCCTGTATATAAAGGCTTTACCTATGGTCCAATCCTTATTTCCTTGCACATTTTTCTTAGGAAATCATAGCAAAAGCATATGCAATTAATTCCAAACATACCAAGTTAACCAATGGTCCAACTACGCAATCCTTGAGGACACTAGTTCCTCAACCATGCAAAAACTATTACTAGAAATAGTCAAGCATTTGATAGTACACTGTCCCACATCTGATCTCAACTAGGTCTCTGACAGAACTAACATGCAACAATTATCCATGAGTGAATTCTCAGTTTTCTAAAATAATAGTTGTCACATGCATGCAAGCATTAACAAACTATATTTTATTATTTTAACAACTTGTTAAAATAATATAACTGGACTTGACTAGTTAGAACTAAGTCAACTGATTCTCTCATTATAGAATTCATACTTATTCCCTCAATCAGTGGAGGAAATTAAGGATATATTCCTCAATCAGTGGGACAACTCATGTGCATGCTCACAAAGATTTCAAATTCGAATTTCCTTAACTAATTAACTCAACTGAATTAATTAATTAATACTTCCAACTGTTGTTAAGACCAAAATTAAGTTTACTTCCTATAGATAGACTAGGGATTGCTATAAATAGGAAGTGACCCAGGAATGCTATTTTTAGAACTTTCTATTTTTAGCAATTTCACCTCTCATCCAATGTGGCCAATGACCTCACTAGCCAAACTACTATTTTTAGACATGCTATTTTTAGTAGGTCTATTTTTAGCACATTCTAAATTTAACATTTCTTGTTGCACATTTTTCAACACATTAATAAGAACACATATAACTAATGATTCCTTCTTATCAGTTATATGTGTTCTTATTGATGTTGCTCACGGTTGATTAAGCTTCCACTAAATTGTTTGTAGAAGTAGATTAAGTGTTTTGCTTTATTACATTGCATTACCAGGTTGATCTACAGGTGGGAAATTTCTACATGGTATTAGAGATAGCTGACTTGTAGAAAAATTTCTACATGGTATTAAAGCTAGCTGATTTGTAGGAAAAATTCTACAAAATTCTACATGGTATGAAAGCTAGCTGATTTGTAGAAAAAATTCTACATGGTACCGGAGCACAGGTGATCAAGCAAGAATAATATGCTAGTAGGAGAAATTTGAAGCTTATTATTCGGGATATAGTTCTCAAGTTCTTATCACATCTATTTCATCGATGTCGTTCTATGGTTTGAGGAATGAGTATGCCCTTGATGGCAGCTCAAACTATATAGCTTGGAAGGATTGCGTGGAGGTAGTTTTGGAAGATAATAGCCTTAAGGATTTCATTTATCAAGATATTCCTAAGCCTACTGACAAGACTGAGCAGGTGGTATGGAGGAAGTGTGTGGCTAGAGCTAGGAGAATTCTCTTGGAGGGAGTGCGAGATCACATTGTCTCAAGCCTCCATGGGAATGAGACTCTGCATGCAATGTGGAAAACATTGAAAGATTTATATCAGAATAGTGGTGATCAGAGGAAGCTGACACTAAAGGAAAAACTTCAAAAGATCAAGTGTGAATGGGATGAGACAATCTCTATATATCTGACCAAGCTCATCACATGCAGGGATGAGCTTGCAAGTGTAGGGTTCATGACATCGGATGAGGATATGGTGAGTCTAGCACTCCTTGGCTTTCCTAAGAGCTAGCATAGCTACCAGGACTCGGTGAATGGAAGGGAGAAACTGCCAGATTGGGAACGACTATGGTTGGATTTGATGCAGGAGGAGATCATATGGAGCACCAGAGACAGTTATTCATCCATGCATGATGAGGAGAACTATGCCTTAGTGAGTAAGGTGAAGAAGGGGAAGGAGAAGGGTTCTATTTCCGAATCTAGTTCTTCCAATGATGGGAAGAAGGTTGACAAATCAAAAGTGCGATGCTTTCATTGTCATGAGGTGGGCCATTATGCTGCAAATTGTCCACAGAGGAAATCCAAGAAGGGATCCGGGGAAGGATCTGAAGGTGAGGCACTTGCTTCACAGTTTGAGTTGGATTTCACACTCTTCGCATGCATGGTTTATTCCATGGTGGGAAGTGGTTGGTTTCTTGATAGTGGAGCTTCTTTCCACATGATCGACAACAAGAGTTTGTTTAGTACTTTGGAGGAGAAAGATCTCTATATACTCATAGCGATGGGTAATAATGCGAGGTATAGTGTCTCAGGTGTAGGCACAATTGTTTTTCAGAGGGAGCATGGATCTCGCCTTACCTTGACTGATGTCAAGTATGTACTAAGACTTAAGAGAAACTTGGTGTCGATCGCAATGTTGGAAGATAGAGGCTATGATGTAGTCTTTAGTAAGGGAAAGGTTTTCCTTAGACACATCATCACTAGACAGGTGAAGCAGATTGGTTCATGGGTCAAGAACCTGTATGCTCTTGAGGTTCAAGATGCATGAAAAGCCTTGAGAAGCAAGGCAACTGATGAAGACTTGGTGGTTGAGAGGGAGGGTATATTACCTCTCAACATGCAGAGCTAGAAGAAGTCTCAAATGATTGTGGGGGAGCCATGATTGGTGCAACAGCTTCAAGAGGTTGGGGAGCAGCGAAAACAGGGGAAACTGAGTGGAGATCGAGTAGAGACATCTACTCATGTAGAGACCTCCAGTAGGGGGAAAATTCAAGCCAAGTGGGTTGAGGGATCACATGTAACCATACCTCTAGGTAGGAGGTGGGGTGATATAGAGTGATCGTCCCAAGGAGGAGGGGCAGGATCCTTGAGGTACCTAACCTCTTGGATGGGACCTTACTACAGGAGCCTTGCTATGGAGTAGCAGGAACTAACTGATTGGGTAAAGATAGATGCGGATGGAGCGACAGAGAGAGTGACAGTGCAGGGAATCCCAGGACAACACATAGCTAGCAGGTTGTAGCAATGTGAGAGGCACAAGTATTTTGCACAGTGCTAGGTGGCACAGAGAGGTGTGTAATGGTGTGATATGCATGGAGATGTTGCAGTAGCATAGATGTCAGAGAGGGAGCACTTGTCAGCGGTAGGCAGAGCTTCAACATCAAAGTATGTTCCTAGCCCAACAGAGTGGTTAGTTGGGAGTGTTTTTGTTCCAAGTGTTGTTGGAGCAAGTGGAACAGGTAGATTTGTTGCATGTAGAACATTCCTGATTTACAGGATCAGGTTCAAGAGAAATCCTTTATTGTTGAAAGGGAGTGTTGAAAAATGTGCAACAAGAAATGTTAAATTTAGAATGTGCTAAAAATAGACCTACTAAAAATAGCATGTATAAAAATAGTAGTTTGGCTAGTGAGGTCATTGGGAACCTCTACCACACTAGATCTGATTTCCAGATCAGATGATTTGTTAGAGAGGACAAGGTCTTTGATATCCTCAAAGCCTTGCATGAGGAACCTTGCAGAGGACACTTCACAGATAAACAGACAGGATACAAAGTCATTTCAACAGGATACTACTGGCCAAAAATATTTTAGGATGCCAAGAAGTTTGTGAAGGGATGTGATAGTTGTCAAAGAATGGGCCAACCACTGCAACCAGATGAAATTTCATTACAACCCCAGATCGTCATAGAACCTTTTGAGAAGTGGGCTCTAGATTTTGTAGGTCCAATCAATCCTTCATCCAAACAGAGATCCTACATCTTGGTCTGTACTGACTACTTCATGAAATGGGTTGAAGAAAAGGCACTAACCAGAGCCATGGAGCAGGCTGTCTCAGACTTTTTGTTCGAAGACATCTTCGTCCGGTTTGGCATACCCAGGGAGATAGTCACAGACAGAGGGTCGCAGTTCACATCTCATAAGATTTGGGAATTGGTTGACAAATATAAAATGCGTCACAAAATCACAACACCTTACCATCCACAGGCGAATGGCTAGGTGGAAAGCATTAATAAATCCATTGAGGGGATCCTTACGAAGATTATGGCCAGTCATTGAAGAAATTGGGCTGACAAACTTTCGAAAGTGTTATGGGCATACAGGACTACATGGAGGAATACCACTGGATTCTCACCATATTCTTGTGTATGGCAAGAACTCTTTATTCCCCATTGAATTTGAAATCAAGACACTAAGGACAACATTGCAGGTCAATTTGGATTTGACTACAATAAAAAGGCAAAGATTGAATTATCTCAATGAATTGGAGGAGAAACGTTTGGTTGTTATCCATCAAACAAAGAATAGCTAGAGGTAGAGAGCTAAGTGGCATGACAGATTTATAAAGAAGAAACAATTCCATAAAGGAGATTGGGATCTCTTATATGACTTAAGGTTTAAGGACTTCAAGGGTAAGCTATGCACCAGATGGATAGGTCGTTATGAGGTAGATGCAGTCTTTGACAATGGGACTATAAATTTGGCAACCATTGACAGTGCAAGGACACCATTACTTGCAAATGGGCACCGTCTCCAGTTGTATCACAAACCTACCTCGAAGGTTTCATTTGTCAACATTGTCACGAATTCGAATCTACAAGTTATGGGAACAGGGGAAAGCCCCCCTGTGCTGCAAAAATTTTAACTTTTCCAATAAGTGTGACAGCTGAAAACCACCTGGTGGTAGCTATTACACTGTTTCCAAAAATATAAATAATAAATAATAAATAAATAAATATATATATATATATATATATATATTATATATATATATATATATATAGTATATATAATCTGGTTGTGAAAACCTTTTTTCAGGCACAGACAGACACTTTTTGTAGCAGTTGAAAACCACTTAGTGGTGGCTGTTACACCCTCTACAACAACATTTGTTCCTTTAAAGTGTATCATACGATAAGTGTTGTTACACTCTCTACAACAACATTTGTTCCTTTAAAAGTGTATCATGCGATAAGTGTTGTTACACAATCTTTTGTTCTTTATCTTTTTGTAAAAATTAAATTAATATATACTAGTCATCTTGGTTGTTACACCTGTAACAACCGATGACATTTTAGGAATAAAACGAGATATTTTATTGTAATAAATAGCAAAAACATCACCGTGAGCCTCATCAACAGATCTAAGTTTGTGTGTCCCGCTGCCCAAGTATGATTCAACATCGCGTCGCCCATCACCATGCCCCACATCACCCAGATATGTCATCAAAAAGTTAATATTGCATTTGATTTATTTTGTAATTATGGTAAGTTAAATGACTAATTGACGACCGAGGACGACTGTCATAATTAAGCTGGGGGGAATGAATCATGTTGTGACATGAACGTCGCATGATTTGTAATTATTATAAAAATCCAACAACTAATGCACGCAACCTGGGAGTTAGTGTTACTTAATACCAAATCATACCAAAAAGGGTAAGGGCACTATTGATGAGACCTCCCCACAACTCACCATGAAAGAAAAATTCATTAAGTTGTACGAACCATGCATGCCAATTCTTAATATAAATATGCACCTACCCCACCCTCCCACCCTATAATTTACCCCTACTTGAAGCACTGAATCCCTATTCAGAGTGCTCAAAGAGGAGGAAGGTAGCAGTGCAAGCTGAAACAACTAGAGTGTGTGTCGAAGGGAAGATAAGCATGTGAAACAACATTGAATTGCAGAAGCAATGGGTGGAGTAGTGATACAGCATGAGCCAAGAACTACAGAAGCCTTGGAAGGCTATCCTGAGGTATGCTAGGTCTTCAAAGACGCAGGCTGGTTCGAATTCTTCCATAAATTGGAAGGATCAGACAATGGTGTGGCCATGGAATTCGTAAAGAACCTAGAAAGAAACTAGATGGAAGTTAGAGGACTAAAATTGGAAGTCATGGAAGAAGTTATTTCCAGAGTAATAGGATTGCAGGCAGAAGGGAAGAGATGGTTTACCAGGAAGGTTAATGACCCCTCACTAAAAGGGGATTTTCTTCAGGAAGGCGAGTCGTTGGTTAATAAGGGTAGGGGAATTGATAGGCTGCCACTCCCCCAACCATGGGCAGATGTTGCTCTCTTCCTTATTAAGTACATTACTTGTGAGGGAAAAGCAACAATTGTGTTTAATTACCATTTCCCATTGTTGAACCATCTCCGCCATCAACAGCGGATTAACCTGTCATATTTCTTGCTGGGAAATATTAGACACATGGCCGCGGCTATGAAAATAGCTACACATCCAAAAGCGTGTGTTACAAACCAAGGCCTTATTAAACTCATCGTGTTGGATGCCTTGAGCCAACAGGGAAATAATTGGAAAGAGTTCATGCACAAAAGGCCCAGGACTACTCGCAGAAAGCAAACAGAGACGGTTGGGGAAACTCTAGAGGTAACAAAGGAGAAACTGCAACCCTCGATAGTGAGGATCAACAAGAAGTTAGTTGATAAACCAATTGGTGACAGAAGGCCGAAGTAGAGAATAAGAGTCAGTGGACACCTAGAGTCCCCATCTACATCAAGAAAGGATAAGGAAGCAGTTGAACAGAAAGATGAGGAGCAAGCTCAGCTAGAAAAAACTCCTTGACATGTAAGAGTGAAAACTAGTCCTTGCTAGCGAAAATCGAAATTTTAGAAAAAGAGATTAAGGAATTAAGGGAACGACTAGTAGTAGGAAAGGTAGAGCTAAGAGCCCCAGGGCTGGATACTTTGGCAGAGGCTGTGGACAGGGCTAGAAGGGGAGAAATCTTGGGAACTCGGTGTGTAACTTGTGCTGGGAAGTTGGTGGAAGCTAGATTCAAAGTCTGTGCAATAGATACTACCTCGAGGGAGACTCAAACTGAAAACTGGGAAACTGTTACACTAGAACCTGTCGATGATGTTACTGATACACAAGAACCAGCAACCGAGATAACACAATCCACAGAGAGTGATCAAGCAATGGATACACAAGAACCCTTTACTGAAACTGATGTTTCACCAGGAACAACAGTGGAGGAGGAAATCAGCCAAGTGGAGGAAGAGAAAGATAATATCCATGAGCTGATGGTCACTGTTGTTGTTACACAAGAACCAACAGTAGAGACCAAAGCTCGTATGAAGGTAAATGATGAGAAAAAACCTGTGGACATTACTGTTGCCACACAAGAACTAGTAGTAAGAATGGAGGCTGACCAGGAAAATAAAGAAACTATGGTCAAACTCATTGATGAAGTTGTTGTTACACAAGAACCAACAGTGGAGGTGAGATAGTTTTACCCTCAAGGGGATGTTACTCCTTTAGTTGATGATGCATGTGGAAGAACGTCAGATCCTGTTAAAGGATGGCATTCTGAGAAATTGTTGTTATTGGCAGAGCTGCAAAAGTGGAAGAAGTTGGCACTCTCTCTATAAGAGGGAGTGATTCCACTCAATGTGCATAAGAATATGATGGATTCTTTGCAAGAGAAACGGCTGAAGGAAGAATGGGAAATGAAAGAGGAGGCACGGAGGCATAAAGAAATGATGAAGAAAAAGGATGAACATTTGTATTAGCTGCATTGGGAGGTCTTTCACCTAATTTCTGATAAGACCAAACTCCACAACCTCACTCTAAACCTACTAGCATGTAGGGGGACGTCCCCGTCATATACTATGTTCCTGTGGGAACGTTACTAGTTATTTCAGTTGAGGGTAGTTTATGAGAACATATCCTATTTGGGTTCTTTTACCCGCACCTTTTTGGAAATTTTTCAGTCCTGTGATTTTGATCATCAGAATTTGTTGTGCAAGTTGTTCTTGCACAACATGATGTGTGAATATGTGAGCACAAAGATGGTGGTGACTATCCTTTCTTTCATGGGAGATTGTAGAAATTTCACCTATAGAACAAACTGATATATGCAATGTCCTAAAGCATAATACTTGTTCTATTTCTACGAAACATTAAGCAGAAACACAATTGAATTCATGAGCAACATCAAGTAGAAACATGCATAACTGATCAAGAGAAATAATCACACATAACACAATATATATCCAAGGGAAAGCACCAGCATAAAACCCCAACCATGTATTGTCAGTCAAGTGGAAATCCTCTTCAACATACAAAAGGAATCAGCTCAATAGCTATCCTACTCTCTCTGTAATCAAAAGATCTTGATGATCTTCAATCAGAAGATGAAAATCATGGACTACCTAGGCCTCAATATATAGGCCACAAGTCCTCTAATCTCCTATAATAGAGAAATAATAACACATAACACATAACACATAACACATAACACATGAGATGCAATAAGAAATGCTAAATTTAGAATGCGCTAAAAATAGACATGCTAAAAATAACATGTCTAAAATAGCAGTTTGGCCAGTGAGGTCATTGGCCACATTGGGTGAGAGGTGAAACTGCTAAAAATAGAAAGTTCTAAAAATAGCATTTCTGGGTTCCTTCCTATTTATAGCAGTGCCTAGTCTATCTATAGGAAGTAAAATCAATTTTGGTCTTAATAGCAGTTGGAAATATTAATTAATTAATTCAATCGAGTTAATTAGTTAAGGAAATTCGAATTTGAAGTCTTTGTGAGCATGCACATGAGTTGTCCCATTGATTGAAGAATTTATCCTTAATTTCCTCCACTGATTGAGGGAATAAGTATGAGTTCTATAACGAGAGAATTAGTTGACTTAGTTCTAACTAGTCAAGTTCAATTAGATTATTTTAACAAGTTGTTAAAATAATAAAATATAGTTTGTCAATGCTTACATGCATGTGACAACTATTATTTTAGATAATTGAGAATTCACTCATGGATAACTATTGCATGTCAGTTCTATCAGAGACCCAGTTGAGATCGGATGTGGGAAAATTTACTATCAGATGCTTGGATATTTCTAGTAAGTATTCCTTGCATGGAGAAGGATCTATTATAGGAGATTGGAGGACTTGTGGCCTATATATTGAGGCCTAGGTAGTCCATGATTTTCATCTTTTGATTGAAGATCATTAGAATCTTCTGATTACAAAGAGAGCAGGACAATTCTTCTTGGGTTGGCTATTAGAGATGTAACAACTTCCTCTATATCAACCGTTGTAGATGCAGTAGCCACCTCAGAGTCTCTGGCTTCTCCTCTGGATGGTTCACAATCTTCCTCCATAATGATAGGGGAGTGACTGGGGTTAATTACCGTGCTCAATTGTAATTGTATTTCATTAAATTGCACTGGGGTAATAAGGTAGGTCTGGAAGGTCGTAGGAGCCTCTATGCCCTAAGTTTCTTTATTGTTTGGGTTTGGGTTCAGTTGCATAGGTAGTTGAGGTCGCATAGGTGGCGAAGGAGTAGAAGGTTGGAAATGAGGTAACTGTAGTTGTTGCTTCATACGTGAGTGGTGCAGGCAGAGCTGAACTTTGGGTGTTTCCTCTCCAGTTCTGGTTCCACGGGTATGGTTGGGGTTGAGGATATTGGACAGGAGGAGATGGAGACCATTGGTTCCAGGGTGAAGGGAACTAAGCTAAAGGAGGGGCAGAATATTTCCATGGATATGGTTGATTATTATATGCATTATTCCATGAATTGAAAGAGGAAAAGTATTGAGACATACCTGGAGGTCACGGTTGCCATGGCCTCCATGGTGTAATGAAGTAAGAGGAATGCACCTCTTTGCTTGATTCTCTAAGTGCTTCCTTTAGTCTAGGAAGCTCCAGACACTTCTTTGTCGAATGTTCCAGCTCGCAGATGTTGCAGAGGCTAATACTATTCAGTTCGCATTCCCTGTAAGGATGTTTCTTTCGACAAGTCAGGAAAAACACAACTAGGGGTGTATCAACTTCTGGTTGTGTCTTTTTAATCTGTGTTGTTGTTATCTGGGTTGAGAGAGTATTGAGGATATTGGTATTAAAATTTTCGAACAAATTTTCGATTTCTGCACTGATTACTCCTCTGCCTACAGATTTTTGTATGCGAACTAAGGCATCTTGAATTGTACTTCTTCCTTTAGATGATCCTTGAGAGCATCGTAGGCAAATCTTTATAATTTCCAAATGCTCTTGTGATATATCCCCCTTTCCTAATAGGTTCAGGGTGTCAAGGCAGTCGTCCCTCATTCTTTTGATGAATATAGTCTTCAAGATTTTTGGGTCTAAATCACTGTGTTTAGACCTCTGCAAATTGTTATGGAACCGTTCCACATAATCTTCTAGGCTTTCTTATTCCTTTTGTGTCATTATAAATATCTCTTCCCTTAAGTCCCTAGTCCTACAATAGTGTTGGTACTTTGATAAGAACGTCTCCTTCATAGCATTCCATGTTGAAATGGAAGCGGGACCTAATCCCATGAACCATCTAAAGGCTGCTCCTTTTAAGGTAGCAGGGAATAGCTTTAACTTTTGAGAATCTATTGTATAATAATAACTTCTACACAAGACATCAAGCTCAAATAGAAATGTATCTGGATATTCTAGAGTCATCCCCTGAAAGGATGGTAAGGATGATAGAGGAATATTCTTCATAGGAGCTTCACCCCTAAGATTCCCAATTGCGAATTCAAAGGTGGTGGTAGTGGTGTCTGTTTTAGCATTGTTATCATTGTTGTCCCCCATGATTAATTCTTCTAACCCTTTCTGTAGCAGAAGTTCTTCCAGCTTCGTTTATGATGGCCCTGCAGACGCAATTAATGTCTCAGATACTCCTGGGGTTTGTTGTTTCACCACACTACTTGTATCCAGATATTGATAAGTCTCTAAGTGCTTCTACGTCTCGGGTGTCTGATGTTACCCCTAGGTTTCACCTTGGCCCTCATTCCTCAAATTCTGGCTACTAACTTCCCCTTTTTTCTCATGAATCAAATCCTTGATCTTGAAGGTATGAGTGTTGGCCTTAAAATGATATGGTCCCGAGATGAAGGGACTGGAGGTTTCTACTTTCGATATGGGAGTAACAACCTTCTGTGGCCCTATCTTCCTTGCATTCCTTTGAGAGCTAAACTATTCTTTTTCTACCTATTGATGCCTCGAAAATCGTTGCAACAACAATGGGGGATAACCACCCGGTTCGGACCTTAAAGCAGCTCCTTTTCCGTTTGGTGTGGTGGCTCCGACTGGTTTAACTAGGTCTAGTTACCTTCTCCCTATTGCTATTGGTTTATGATGTATCTTTACCTACCAATAGACAGGGATATAAGATCACTTCTCCTTGCTGATCAGGCAAGAGAATGACCCTTAAGCTGATTTGGGTTCAGCGAAGCCACAACTAAAATTTTGCCTCTTTGAGGAGAGGACTTAAAAGAATGTAGAATTTACTCTAAATGCAAGCTTATTCTATGATGTAAGCAAAATAAAATAATCTAAATCCTATCTTAATTAGGTAGATATAGATCTAACCCAACTAAGAGCAAGATAATTAAAGTATTGGGATTTAAATATGTCTTATTTATAATGAATATCCAGTTAATGAAGTAGTTCAATTAACTGATATTATGGATATCAAAACACATCCTATTGAGACCTTTTAACTGAAATAATAAACCAACAGCACTTAGGAAATAGTTCACATAAATGATATTGATTATCAAATCAGTAAATCCAATAATTAAACAATATTATGTGGAAATAGTTCACAACACATTACAATTCAATAAATCAGTTTTATAAGACAGATTTCTGAGTAAATTGTTACTCAGAAATCAGAAATTAATCCATAAGAACAGAGATACATGATAACAACATTGAGACAAACTACCCATATTGACAATAGTGCACAAATATGAATAAAATGACACATCCTTGCTACCATAAAAATGAAACTGATATTTGAAACAGTAGTATTAAAAATACCAATTTATTGCATCCATTTCTCTGACCAGAGGAGAGTTTGTTGAAGAGAAATCTGCCAAATAAAATTTTATTTGTTCATAATTCCAATCTTTAATTGTTGGAGCATTCTCATTGCTTGAAATTCTTTTCTCCATATCTCTTCTACTGTTTTCCTGCAAGAAGAAATCAAAATAAATTAAAATGCAACAATAAAATCAAAATAGCATTGTTGGCATTTAAATCAAATTCAATCAAATTCTATTTAAATAAATAATTGAAAATAAAATATAAGCTCTCTATTGATGCTTGGGATGGTTTTATTGGCAAAGGATATCATTGACCAATGGATCTGCAATTAGAAGAGGCTTTGGACAAATGAAATTGAAGAAAATAACTCAGAAAATTGATTTTGTTTTCAAAATTCGGAACCTGATCTTTTGCCTGATTTTTGACCCAATAAATGATTAAATCTGTTGGTGAAACCTCCTCCAAAATGTTCTCCTTGATTTTCTTTTTCCAATGAGCCGTCCTGGGCTTCATTTGGCCAAGTATAACTCAATCTATGAGCCTCCAAAGTTGATGGGTCAAATCTGGCATGAATCTGGAAATTCTGTTGCTGGGCTAAAAATATTGTAATTAAAAACTAATCCTAAATTAGTCTCTAATTAATTTTAATTTAATTGCTAATTATAAACTAAACAAATTGTTTTTTTTTTTGTAAATTGAGTATGTCTATTACTATAAACAGAATATATACAGCAAATACGTCATGATCTCATCCCGCCCCGAAGGGAAACCGGGCCTTTTGACCACCCAAAAATGGCAGGTTAAAACAAAAAATGAAAGTTTGCCACTGTATCAAACCAGTTTTCCAGATCTAATACTATATCTAGGATCATACTATAATCTATGCAGATCTTTCTATTTATCAGGACAAAACATATGTTGCATGCCGCAAGTGAACAAAGAACAAAAATGCCAAAACCAGGAACATGCCTTAATTCTACTTGTCTGGGCTAGCTTGCTGGTCTTTCTCCTGCTTTACCAAGACTCCACTGGCCACGTGCTGGTTCTGCAAGTCCTCCAGTCTTTTTTCCTGAAGAAGCATGGTGATGACAATGTCCTTCAGCTTCTTTTTCACATTTGGAAGGCCCTGAACCATTTCTGCCATCTCCCTGGCAACCTGCTCTAAGGCTTTTGCCATAAGGCGCTTCAGAACCCAATATAAATGGAGGGACTATTTATAGAGGGTCATTCTGCCCCTGGTATGACCAGGGTCAGGCATAATGGCAGCCCATTCTTCCATTTCCTCTTCTGACTGAGCCTGTATAGCCTCCTCCTCCCAGTGCTCCATGATCTTCCTGACTTTTGGATTGGAATTTTCTCTGTAATCCTTCTCTGCCATTCGAATTCTGTCACTAATCGTCTGTCTGGTCCTCCTAGAATCATCGTCCACCGCTGGCTCGTCTTCCGGATCCTGAATGGGGCTACACTGTCGACCCCTCCGACTTCTTCCCTCCGCCGCATCCCTCCGCTTACCGCCTCCTCGGCCCCTTCGGCCTCGCCCCCTTCTTCCTCTGCCCCGTTGGCCACCTCTGCTCCTGCCACCAACACGGTCCCTCTCTAACTCGTTATCCTCGCTTTCCTCACCTGGTAGGCGTTTCCAGCGGTTCCTCCAGATTTCCTCCTCCTGAATGTCTTGCTGTTCCTCATTATCCTCTTCAGAGATTTCCACGAACTGGACGTGCAGTTTCCCTTCTGCTTCGACCTTCCGCTTGCCTTTCAAATCCTCCAGACTTTTATACTGGAACTCTTGCCCCCCGCTTCTCAGCCACCTCCTTCCGCTTGCACTGCCTTCCCCTTCCATTACCCTGTTTCCTCTACACCTTTCGCCTCGCGTCTTCCTCACGGTGACAGGCTCAGTCTGCCAATTCACTAGCGAACTGTCCCTTGAAAATGACTCGTTCTCCCTGCGGATGGATCCAAACCCACAGCAAAACAGGTCACTGCAATTAGCCAATTTGCAATCCTCTCGGACCGGTATCCCGCTCTTGCTCCCTGTTTTATCGCCGCGCGCCCTGATAGAATCATTATCGTGGTTGTATCTGTTTCTGTTCCCACAGTTCATCCCATCATGGTGCGACTTGCTCACCGTCTTGCCGTCCCATCCGATACTCAAGCCACCTGCAATACTGAGCCTCTGCGCGGCCTGATTTCCCTGCCAGCCACTCCACCTGCCAACATTAATCCTTCCTTGATCATTCGTAATTACACCTTCGAACGTGCGCCGTCGGGACGTCACGTTACTCCCTGCCAGGTCAGCCAGCCCAATCGGGCGATAAACTAAACAAATTGTTAATTCAATATTATTAATCTAATTAACTATTTATAAACAAATTTAATCTACATTAAAAATACTAATTAATATTAAATCTAATAATATTTAAATTTAAATAATTAATTAATATTACAATTTATTAATTAATTTAATTAATTATAATATATTAATATAAAAATTTTAAATATAACTAATATTATATGTTAAAAAAAAAAACATTTACACTTACCCCCATTACCTTTATTCGCTCCATACATTTTAACTCATTTCAAATGAGTTTTGAAAATAAAACATGACATAAGCTTTTAGTTAATGCCCCTTTTGCTCAATGCTTATCGCCGATCGAGGGAAGGGAGGTATCGGAGATCGGGGCTTTTAAACTTTGACACAATGCGAAATTCCCGATCCAATATTGGCATCGGGATATGGTGTGGTTTCGGGGCTTTTAAATTATGTTCAATAAAATTTTCGACTCGATTAAAAGTCTCACGTAATCAGAGCAATTTTATTATATGTTTTTTTTTTTTTAAATTTTAATTTTAATTAAATTAATTTAATTTAATATATTTATTAATTCAATTTATTTTAAAATTTAATTTAAACATAAATTATATTTTGGTTTTATTTTTATGAATTTAAGTTTTTAAACTATAGCCACTTAAATGTTTGGGTTTTCGAGATTAAGATTTGATTTGGAAATTAGAGTGAATTTCTAAAATCTCGATAATTAATGATTTGGCTGCATAATTAAAAATGGAAAAATGTTAGTAAAAACTCGTTATGGGTTAATATTTAAAATGAATGCGTTATTGAACTAATTTATTTACAAAATGCAATATTGTACATTTTATGCATTTTTAACCTAGGCTAGATAAATGATGAGACTTCAAAGGAGTGCCATTTTCAAACTAGTTGACCAAATGAGGCGAAACAAGCGTCAATGGGAAGTTCATAAAAAATCGATTCTAACAAAGCAATCAAAACAAGAATTCAAAGAAAACGAAAAATCAACAAAAGCGTAGGGCAATCAACTAAATAAAAATCCAAAAAGGTGTTTAGCCAAAATTTTAATAGAAAGGGTCCCCATTATTTGAAGTGAATACATCAATAATGTGGGGGGGAGGGGGGGGGGTTTGTGTTTTTTACCACAACACTACCTTGGAGATTAATTCTTGGATAAATGTCTTCTTTCCCAAATCTTCACCCTTCGTTTCCTTTTTACGACCCGTCATTGCTGTGACTTATTATAGTGGGGGTGATTTCAGTATCTCTGTAAGTCCTAAAAAGTGCACACATGGACCTTATGTGTATCAAATCAAACTCTAAGTATCTCAACCTTTGATCGTGGTGAGCCTGCCTAGGTATGTTAGAGAGATGCGCAGGTTCTTACCTCTTGTCATACGGCCCAACAACTAAAGAGTTGAAGACACACTAATCAAAGCATCAAAATGTCCTAAGTGTCCTAGTGATCACAATGGTGAGCCCACCTAGTTATGTTAGAGCGATGCGTAGGTTCTTACCTCTTATCTTACCCCCCAATAACTGTGGACTAGGAGCACTCTATATTAAACAAACAACTTGGCTAACTGTATCATCAACTTGCCATCCCTTGCAACGGTGCCAAAATGTAGTGTTATTTTATCAACCTTAATTGACTCAGACTGCAACATTAATTGTCAACCCAGGGTAGGTTTTACTATTTCAATGGAGTTCGCATTATCTGTGCCAATTTCCAATAAAAAGAAGAAAAATAAGAAGGCATACTAGAATAAGAATACAATTCATATGAAGGATAGTGACTATGCAAGTAATGTGTTAGATATAATGTATTAGATATAATACAAAACAATTCAATTCAGAATACATGGATAATTAAGGTTTGCTTGTGCTCAATGATGTAAGTTATCAAGTATGGAAAGAAGGATAAAATATATATTAATATCTCTTGGATATGATTTTTGGAATTTAGTGTCTAATGGCTATGCTAAAAACCACCCATCAAGTCAAGAACTATAGAAGAATGCTCAGGCTATGAATGAAATTTTTTGTACTCTACCTGATTCAAAATTTGAGAAGATTATGCATTTTGAAATTGCAAAGGCGAAGATGAAATCTATGAAAGTTGTATGAGACAAGCTGCAAGCCCTCCATGAAGGAATTAATAGTGAAAGCAATGAAGTTCAATCATCGGGTAAGCTTCTATGTAAGAAGATAGGCAATCTTGCTTATTTATGTTATGATAGAAATGAGGAAAAATTCAATGCATATGAAGAAGAAAATCATAGTCTATCAGAAGATGAATGTGGCCATGAAAAATAATTTATTCCTTTCATGTTATATGGCGTTTCAAATTTAAAATAAGGAAGGTTAGGAAAGGAATTTGATCTCAGAAGGAAACTAGTCTCTGCCTTGGAAAAAATTAAGAATCTCAAGGAGATGTTGGAGATTTATGAGAATAGGGATCAAGATGTAAATGGATTAAAGAAGACTATAATAATCCTTGAAGTCCAACAATAATAATTTAAAAGACCCAATGAAGTAGTGACTGAACAACTTAATGAAAAGGAAAGTCAATGTGAGAGACTTGAAGCTGAAATCATCTCTCTAAGAATTGATCTAGAAAATACCAATTAACTGAAAGAAGAAATTATCAAGTTGAAAATCCATTTAGAAGAAGCTATGAGAATTGAAGAATTAATTCTCATCTAGCTAAAGGAAAGAGAAGTCCATTGTGAGAGTTTAAAAGCAAAGGTTGTTTCATTAAAAGGTGATATATAAGAAAAGAAGAAACAATTGAAATTTCTATATAGTACCAAGATCTTGGATAATATCCTTAGTTTCCAAAGGATTCCCTCCATTAAATCAGGTCTTGGATTTCATGAAACAACTAATGGAGAATCTAGCTCATAGGCATGTGCAGGAAATCTAAATGGAAATAAGGCAACATTTGAAACCTTAGAAAATAAAAATCAACAACATAATACAAAAAGAAAGTAATGTGATCAATACTAAAAGAAGCAAGCAACAAAATCAACAACTGAGACAAGTGACTTTCTGAAGAAGAATATTGCTCCTAGGGATGAATATAGTGAAAATACAAGATTCCAAAGGAGGAATAACAATTCCATATATCCTTTGATGGATTTTGTTGAGTGATTTATCTTGATGTAGAAGCAAATTGTTCAGTCCTTACACTCAAATTATGTAGTAGAATAAGGTTTCTCAAGCAAGTAGTCAAGGAAGAATATTCTCCACAAGAAGATAGTCAGTTCCCAGGTAAGCAAGTTTCTTTCATTGCTATTATTTTTTTTGTAATTTATTTGGACATAAGGATATAGACCAAAAAACATATGGAAATGAAAGGAATATGAGTAGAAATCATATATGCAGAATGCTTTTAAAAGACATGATTCATTTGACCCCTTCTTTGGTCACATAAGATGTTAAAATGAAATAAGTTTGGTGTTAGAAATTAAATAACAGAGTAATGAAATGAAAATATTTGAAACACAAAAAAACATAAAATAAGAGAAATAAAGATATATGTGGTTCATCCAATTTGGGCTACTTGCACATAGAAACAACCAGTCCTTCATTTTATATTATCTAGCAAACTAAAAGGATACAACCTATAACAAATCTGTTGTAACTTCCTCTTCACTCTCACATAATATCCTCTCTTTTTCTCACATAGAATAATAATACACAACCACAATACAATTACCTGATATAAACTAAAGGTTTCCTTCTAGGGAAAAACACCCTAAATTAAAATAACTTCTACCATCATATCTTCCACCTAATGAATGACCTAAATTGACTATGAAATTAATATATTTTACAAGGCAATTTTTATTGAAAAATTTCTTTAAGGGAAAAATGCTTCACTTGTTGGACAATTCTTCCACTTGGATTTGGTTGTTTCTCATATTTACCATCATAATTGAAGAATAATTGAAACTAAGAAAAAACTTAGTTTCTCCCTAGTAACAACCTTTGTTAACATATTTGCATGATTTTGGCTAGTGTGTAATTCAACTATCCATCTTTCATAGCTGACCATACGAAAAGGTACCTAAGCTATATATATTTAGTATTAGAATGAAATGTTGAGTTCTTTGCAAGATAAATGGCACTCTGGATGTCATTGTATAATCTTCCAATCTCTTGCTCTTTTCCCAATTCATCCATAGACATTTGTAACTAAATCATCTTCCTAAGTGTTTGGACACACCTCCTTAGTTTAAAATGGTTAGCCAAAGGTTTACTAACTATTTTTAATTCTGCATATTAAATCTCTCCAACACCTTTTCTATGTACTCAGCTCGAGACAATGTTAAATTGTGATTTTTTCTATTCTCATACCCAGGATTTTCTTTTCCACACCCAAATCCTTCATTGCAAATGAATTAACCAAGCTTCCTTTGAGCAAATTTATTTCTTGCATGTTAGACCCTGCAACAAGCATGTTATCTACATACAATAGAAATATAATATAGTTTCCATAATTTTGTTTCTTGACGTAGGTATACCCTGTATAAACCTAGAATCTCCCAGTATTGTGCATATAAAAGTGCATCTCAAATAATTGCCCAAATAAAACTTCAATGTCTGGCAAATTCACACACTATCATTCGCTCCAGCGCTACACCATATGTGCATTCTCCATCCATTTATTGTCGTTTAATTTCTGTTTTAATTCAAACATCTTGGCATACTACAATGCTGCCATAAAATTTTCCAATTCGCTAGTTCATCTCACTTCTATTTGGAGGTTGACCCCAGATCCATATCGATTCATCCATTCAATGTTCTTCGTTCTTTAATTGATCACCATCTGTCCAGTCCGCTACTCAATGAAACGCCTACCCTTCCAAAGCCGAGCACCTATCTTCAATTTAAAATCGACTTTAATTTATGTCAATCGCACAACACGACTCTGCAAAATTCGACCACGACCAAGATTAAACTAAAGGAACTCCACGCACTTTTATTTGGTTAACCCACTGCAATATTGCCACTGATTTGATTCCAAACCATTAATTATTTGGATTGTGCATTTCTTCCCAAACTCTGCCTTTCCTTAAATTTCCACTCCAAAACTTCACACACATCCTCGACATTTCTATTAACACACAGGTCGACTTTTAAACCTTCCCTATGCACCTCCAGTATTGATCGATTACTGTTCCATTGATTCAAATAGACAGAATTTAAACCACCTCAGCTGTAACTATAATAAATCGATTCCATTAACATTCTGCCTTTAACGTTGTAACTCCTCATGTATGCTACAACTCAGTGCTCTTCCTCTGCATTGATCTTGTAAGTAAGTTCTTCTGTGTTTTCAATTGAGATGCGTTAGCCTTGAAATCAACTTCCAAAGCCGACATATCAATTCGATCCAGTCCTCCTTTAAGATGATCGATCTGCGTCCTTTTCACAATTGCAGATTTAATTCACTTCAAAACATGAATCAATGTTAATTCAAATCGATTCTCTCTTCAATAATAAATCAACTACATTCAATTTCATTACTCCAGCAATAGAGATTTAACCTCTATTCAAGCATCGAATGCAAGACTCTCTTCCTATAGAGAACTTGCACTTTTCAAACCAAAATTATATCACTGCTCAGTAATATGAAATATGAATCGATCTTATTCAAAATAGATAGAGCTGAAAAACAACTCTGCGCCCTTTTAATTCCATCAATTCGGCAAACAGAGGTTTAAATCAACGATTTATCCATCGCTCTTTGATTTCTCATTCGTTCACATGGGTTTACCATTCAAGCCCCAGTTACAGAAATTAAATATACAATTTCTAAATCAACCAATGTAGTTCTAAAAACACACTTTTCATATTAACAATGAAAATACTCACAAACTTTGCCTTTGACCAGATATTCAACAGTCATGGCCCTTCCAATTACCCGGAGGCTTACAAACTTTGGCTATCCAAGCCTCACTTCTCCTTTCTATTCTATTCTACCTACTCTAATTTGCCTTTGAGGCTCATAAATTTATACAAATTAAATTGAACCAATTTAGGTTCAAATCCCTTTAATCACTCAACAAAGTCCTCGAATATCTCAACATCCCTACAATCTAGATTTTATCCCTAAAATCTTGAAACTAAATCTAACTTAGGCTCCATCATTTATTCTTAATTATCTCTGTTGAGATTGCAACAAGATGATGGAGCTTAGTGAAAAGAGTCGCCTTCACTAAGTGGGCCCGCAGGCTATTTTTGGCGCAAGTCTATTTTTAGACTATGTCTATTTTTAGACATATGGATCATGTCTATGGATTGCAGGTTGTTGTTTATGGATGATTGATCAAGTTGGGAAAAATAGATGGACTTCTATTTTTGATGAAAGTGTGAGTGATCACAGTGTGAGTGATCAAGTCTATTTTTAGACTGGCTGTCAAAAATAGAAAAGTCAAATATTATTATCTCACAATAATATTTGGACTATAAACTTTGTCTTTTTCTCTTGGAGCACTTCAGTTCGAGCTACGGATGTGGCACATGCAATTGCATGAAGGAAATACGTGGTTCTTATGGGTTAGTTGAATATTTGCATGCATGACTTCAGTTACAACTCAAGTGAGTTGAGTTTAGTGGACTGGAGGTGCAGTTGATGGAGTTGAGTTCAGTTTAGCTTTGTTAAACTAGTTGTATTTAGTCTAACTGGCGAATAGACTAGAGATGAGTTGGGTGAATTAGTTATTAATTAATTCACAAGTTATTAACTCATAATACAACTAATGAATACATCAGTTAACTCAGTTGCATGTCAGTGCATGTTCAGTTCAGCAGGGACAGTTGTTAGAGAATCAGATTGCTATCAGTTGTGACTATAGTTGTGCACCAGATCTTGCACAAATCAGGGGATTGAGTATGCCAATGAGTTTACCCACATTGTAGCTTGGAAATACGTGATTTAGCCAAGGAAAGATGTGGCTGCCTTGGAATTATCATCATTCTCTTGTAGGTATTGAGCAGCGGAGGCAGGCAAGGAGCGGAAGAGATTTTAGCCAGTGATTGATTCAGATCTGAGCTGTATTGTGTGTAAGAGGTGGAGCTGGTACTGGATTGCTTGTGATAAGCATTGTACTTTTTAATGTTACATGACTCAATCATTAATATACAGATAGTTGGGGTTTTTAGCGAGATGCTTTCCCCGGGATACATACTGTGTTAATGTGTGAATGCTCTTGATGTTGTATTGTTATTGATGCTGCTATATTGATGATCAACGTAGAGGAGCTTATGTATTGTGTATGTTTTCCGCAATAGTACATGATCAGGATAATCTCTGTTGAATATGTGTTAAATTATTCAAAATTTCTACAATATCAAGGCTAATTCCTCTCATGTTTTCCAATTATTTGGAAACATTACAAATCCTCTCATATAATTAATTAAAAGCTCTCAAAAATCCCATTAATATTTACATAAAATTAATAATTTCTCAAAAACATGAGACCCCTAGGTTTAATAAAAATACAAGGTATTTTCCCCGAGCTAATGCTCCTGCATCAGACTCCCAAGGTTGAAAATGACCATGATTTCTTGATCATGCATTTTAAATATTTGTCCACTTGGATCCTACACTTTGTTTTGCAAGTTATCATCAATTTCTGTTGTCGTATGCTACTTTTCTCCAGGTCTCCATATCTTATGTTGTCTTTCTCCACTTGCTGCACTTTCACATTCTGTCTCTGTCTTCATTTTGCTGCTGCTTTTGCTGCTTCTCTTCCTTGCTGATGTCTTCCTCTGAGACACTTTCGACATGATTCTTCTGATTAATTAAATTTCCTTGTCCAATAAATCTTCAAACTGCTGATTTCTTGCTGCCTGCTAAGCTAAGATGGCTTGCTCAATTCTTACTCATTCAATTTTT
>APFE030725337.1:0-10425 GCA_000404065.3 Pinus taeda
GCAAGTACCCAAATTATTTTTTATCACAATCTTGAAGGGGATAACATATGCTTGTCATGTAAGTTCATTCTCTAAATGAATCCATATTAGTAAGTTTTATGAGCCCTAGGAAGGAGAAGCTCAATCTCATCATGGTAACGAGTCTTTTGTCGCAAAGTTTTAACTATCTCGACGTAAGAATGAATCGGTATCTTTTCCATATTTAGAGAGTTTTAAAAAGAAACAGAAAAGAAAAATCGATGATGTCCCTTTTTGTAATTTTTCCCTCAAATCCGAAAAGGTAGAAAACAATATCCAAGCTAACCTCTTGACCATGTCAACAAAGGTACCTTTTTCGTAAATAGTCAATCTCAACCCAAAAAAAGGGGTTAACATATACTGAAGTGGCATCGATTCACTCACTTTAAAGAGTTCAAAATGACAATTACTCAGTAATCTTTTCAATTTTCAAGAGTCAGAAAAGAGCTCAAAGATGACTCCAGGGGAGTTCCTTTTTCCCTTATTTAATGAGTTTGAAAAAGAGATAAAATAAAACTCCCTGAATCGGTCAATCATAATCAATATTCACATTAAAGGCACCTGTACCTACACAAGAAACACACCCATTGCTGATATCAAGAGAAAATATTAAAATATTACAAAAATATTTGACCAAATGACTTTCAAAACTTATAATTAGGTAAAATTACTTTCATTTTTTACCATTTTACCAAAATGAGCTCTCAAAGTGCTTTGTGTGCCCTAATTCTCTTGATTTTCTAGTGGCTGTTGCCGGAGATCCAGGGTGTCATTTCACAAATTGTCTGCGACAGGTAAGAGCCTCAACCCTGCTCTTGAATTTTATTACATTTTAATGCATTTTAAATGGTTATTTTTATGCTAGAAAAGAGGATTTAAAAAATTTAGGGCATCCACGACCATCCCATGTATGGTCATCAGAATCATGATGGTCACTCTTGAGCCTAATGGTTCACGCCATACCATTGCACTCTTTGCAAAAACAGGTGTGATGGAAGCGAGGGCAATTTTTAAAGTAAAACTCTATTTTAAGCAAAAAATGATGACTTTGACCCATGGAAAAGGAATTAATAAGTGTTTAAATGTTGTTTTCTAGGCAAATATGCTCTTGGAGTGGAAAGAAACAAGCCATCAGGCCAAAGATTAGCAAGTACCTCAAGACCCTACATGCATAAATAATCTAAAGGGTTGTCACTGAGTGATCAGGGTGGTCTCATGCTATCATGAGCACCGTGCAGTTTGATAGTTTATCTAGTCTTTTACACATTGTGTAGGCTTTGAAAGCCAAGTGTACCAGAACACTCTATTTTTTGACATTTTGATGTAACACTTCAAAACGTGATATTATTATATATATATATATTATATATTATTATTATATATTATATATATATATATATATTCATTTTTTTTTCTACTTATGTGTTCATAACATGATTCAATTTTTTAAATGATGCAAATGTCTATGAAGAACAAGATTTTCTAATGCATCAGTTAATGTATTTAAATTACGTGGAATATGTTGATATGTAATGTAATAAAAACTTCTTTTTGGAAATATAACACGTAGATAAATACCCAATATTTTGGATTTCTCACTAAGTTATGATTGTTTAATTGTAACACAAAAGGTTGTGAATCCAACTTGAAAATTAAATCCCTAATGCTAGGAGCAACTGCTTCTTACAAGAGTTCAATAACTCTACTATATTCAACAATATTATTTGTTGTTTGACCAAGGGAGATACCTTGGAATTTAATCATCTCGCCAGTAGGGTCATAGAGTACCCATGTCATGAAAGAGAGATTCTGTGTGCTATGACAAGCACCATCAACAAAACCAATGTAATGCCCTGATGACATATGAAAACCGAGTGGAAAACGGGGTTAGCAGAAAAACATATGTCTGCAAATCAAACAAACACACCAAAAATAAAAAGACACACAGTAATGAATTAGCACACTAATGTACAAAAGTAAATTTACATGGATGACCTCATGTAAAAAATTCATATGGATTCCATTGTTGGACTTGGATAGTCAATAAACAGAGAATAAAACAGGAGTTTCACCGTTGACATGACGTGTAAGCATCGACTTGGCCAAACAATAGAGTACAAATCATAAAAGGCTCTACCCCCATGCCCCCTGGGCAAGTGAGGGTTGCAAGCCATAAGATGAAAACCCCATTGTGATAATGGGCAAAGAGTAGAGAATCGGTGAAACAATATCATGAAAGGAGGCATGAAAAACCAGATCTCATGACAAGAGAAATGTGCCTCCAGTTGAAAGATTTTGAAAATTTTAGGATAAACTGAAATGTCAACAAGTAGGGTTGCAACGATGTTCCCCATATTAGTACCCTTCGATAATACTTCATGCACCAGTATAGGTGTCTGAAGTGGAGTTGTAGGAGAATGAGGAACAAACACTTCAAGATAAGAAGGCATCTTATCGAGGCTAGGAAGAAAAGAATAACGATGATGTAAACCGTTCCATGGAATTTCATCTAGAGACATGACCTCAATGATACTCTCGTTGGCGGGGAATGTCTCATTCAAAGATCCAGAGAATCCCAAGAACCAATCCAAGGATATGGCACGTAAGTGTCCAGGTCCATACTGAAGGCAGTATGTCTTTCTGAAGCAGCCATCAAAGCTATGACAATTTCTTGATAATTTGTCTTCAATGGACTTAAAGGCATAGTATCGCCAAAAGAGTCAATTTGATCATTGGTAGGGATAATCCAAGGATCTGTAGAGCCCAATATTATATTGACTGAATGGACATTCAGAGGTGGGAGAGAAACGGTACTCATTAAAACAAAGACTTTGAAAAGACCTTCTCCCACACTCTCGTAAGAAATCTTATTATTTCCCACATAAGGAACGTTATCGTTAGATGAACCAGATGAAAAGAAGGATAGTTGATCAACCATGACAATATTTCCCTCATGAGGAAAACGAAGTATGCGGAACAAAGAAGACACCACATAAAACATGGCATAAGTCCATCTTCGCCCGAGAAGAAGGTTGTAGTTGAGATTAGCATCTACAACTTCCACCTCTAGTTCAATAGTTTTTCCTTCTAATGTAATCAACAAGTTCATGAGTATACCGTATGTTTATGAACCTCTACCATCAAAGGCTTCCAAGGTGTTCAGAGATTGGTTAAGAGGAGGAGAGCCAATGGCTTTCCAACATGAAACTAACATGATGCGGGTAGAGGCACCTTCATCAATAACCATTTGATGGGTCCTCTTTCCTTTGATAAGGACCTATATATCAGAAATGCAATCTGATGAGAAAGATGAGGCACATGATTCTCTAGATAGAAAGTAATCATACTCGAATCAAAAGGATCGATAGAACCTATAACATACAATAGTGAATTCCACTCCGTTGGACAATATTGAAGAACCTCAAAGGCAGACATCGCGAAAGGTGCTTGAGCTAAATGCTCAACAATATTGTAATTTTTCTCAACTCTATAATTTAAGATGACTTCCGAAGAACACCTTTTGGAGGTGGTCAGATGACGGACTCACTGTTAGGGCGCTTGATATGGAGTGGACTAGAACTGGATGGAGTAGAAGTAGAAGGAGTATTGGTGGCTTCTTTCTCCATATTCTTCTTAGACATGGCTTGATAGTCCTTAGTCATTAGTAGGTGATGAATGTTGCATCTTGAACACTTGAGAGCCTAAGGAAGAATAAGATTGAGGTTGATCTAGCAACTGGGTCTGCTGTGATGGAAAGGTTTCTTTTAAGACAGTCAAAGTCGCTTTCAGCAAGCGACTAACTTCATATCATTGGGGACAATCCTTAGTGTAATGATCCTCCTCATAGGTGAGGCAAGGATATTTTGGATTTCTTTGAGAAGCATCATCAGTAGAAGATTTAGGAGGGTCCTGTTTTGGGGCATCAACTTTGGCCTTACCTTTCCCTTTATTTTTACCTTTAGAGGTCTTATCTGCTACAATATATTGGACAACATGAACCTCAGAGGTTTTACCAGGACTGGATGAATTTTTGGAGGGATTATTGGAACCAGTGTTCGAGACATATTTATGCTTCGAAGAAGCTTTCGTGGGAGTTTGAGACACAGAACCAATCACACCATCAATATGTGGTGTATCCGGGGACTCCGATGTTGTCAGATCCAATGATGGTCTCAGAGCATTAGGTGACATCTCATATAATGTGCCATATTGAAAATAGACAAAGTCTAAATACTAGACATGGATAATAGCTTTCTCTCCAGTAAAACATCCACCCACGGCTATCTCCTTAGAAATTTTTCTAACGAATGATTTTGTGAACCATTCTGTCAACAACTCATCAGTAATACCAAACTTGATGAGGCGATGCCGACATTTCCATTTGTGGATATGATTGGAAATGTAGATCGTGATGTCTTTCTTAAGTGATGCAAGAAAATGGGTATCGCTTTCATACCGAACTGGTAGTTGGAATGAGTGAGTAAAACCATAGCGACAGAGTTGAAGTCACTGTAGGTACCTCGAGGCAATTCGATGTATGATTTAGCAGCAAGACCTATGAGATTTCTTTTGAAGAGTTGAAGATAGATAGAATCGTTGATATACAAATTGGAGGAGCACTAGAGGTTATATGTCATCACGTGGGCTTGTGGATCCTCCCTCACTTTTCCCTCAAATTTGGGCAATCGCTTGGAATTTTCGTCGGAACAGGAGGCTAGTAAGGCGAATGAAAAATGGGATCATTCATGAGCCTCGAGACATCTGGCAGCTCTAACGTAGCCAAGAAAGGAAATTGTGTGTTAAATGACATATAGGACCTTTGAGGATACCCAAACTGCTGAGTCCATCCTTGTTGGTAAGGATTTTTCCCCCATAGTGGAGGATTTTGTCCATATGGAATCTGGTTTTGTTCCCACTGAGGGCTACCTTGCCCGTAAGGACGATTTGGTCCAGGGTAGTTTTGATACTTCCCTACCATAGGATGATGATAAGCATTGTATGTGGCATATGGGTTATAAGGCTGCTGAACCTGTTGACCCTGGATGTAAGGAGATTGAATTTGGTGATGCAGGGGTTGACCTTGACCTTGCAAAGGATGACCTTACTGATACACATATAAAGCGTGTTGCTTCCAAGGCTAACCTTGTTTCTCAAAAGGCTGACTTTGCTACTATAAAGGTTGACCTTGCTGCTGCAAAGGTTGGCCTTGCAAGGACAAATATTGGGAGGAATGTTGAACAAACTTAGTTTGTGGCTGCAAAGGTTGTTGTGATTGTGGAAAAGGTTGCCCTTTCTATTGTAGCAGTTGTCCTTAATACTAAAATTCTTACCCTTGCTACTGCAAAGATTTCCCTTACTGCTACGAAGGTTTCCCTTGCTGCTACAAAGGTTGTCCTTATTGTTACAAGGGTAGTTGGACAGTTCCTAGGGTTATACCATGAGGGTATTGATAGTTTTTGAATTAGATCTAGCCATATCTGTGAGGAATAGCGGATTGACCAGGCTAAACATAAGATCCATATTGAGGAATGTAAGGTGGATTAACCAAAGCTTACGAACCATATGGGACATAAGCCTGTTGGAATGGGACTTGAGCCATGTATGGCTTCTAGTATTGAAAATTACCTAACCCAAATGGATAAGAAGGGTTAGGAACAACACCATAAAATGTTTGATTCATTCCAACCATGTGATCTTTTAATGCACTCACATTGGTTTCACTTGACATGAGATGAATATTTGGATCTTCCCCCCCAAGCAGTGGCACAGTCTGTGCAATCGATGGAGGGATAGAAGAAATTCTTGAGACCTGACCTGAGATAGTTGGTTGAACCAGAAGGGTCAATTGAAGTGATGAAATACATTGAGATGGAATGGTAGGTTGAATAGGAACTGAAGTGACTGTAGTTTCTACAATGGTCCAAGAGGTCGTGTTTAGAATGAATGGACCTGATGTAGACATAAAATTGGAAGACTAGATGGGGAATGATGAGGCACCAGGAGTGCTCAAAGCTAACTGAGCTAAAGTGGTATAGACATGTGGCAACATCTATCCACTAGTCTCAGGATAGGAGAGAGATGGGACTCTTCCCGTATAAGGAAAGCCTTCTAGAGGGAACTCATATCCCTACTCATCATCTACGTGAAGAGTATGGGTAGCGCAAAATTCTGAATGAACCAGAGAGGAGACTAGGATCTCACCTTATGACTCCATAGATGGAAACAACTAGCGACGAGGAATCCGAGATGTTCGAAGAGATACCTCCAAAGGAATACCAGGTTGATCGTACGAACTGTAAGGATGTTGAGGAGATATCACAACAAGATCAAACAATGGATTTAGTGAATAGACAACTAGCCCTGGTGGATTTTCATGAGTCTCCAGACCCTTGGGAGTGTGAATAGGATTATCAGAGGAATCTAGATCAGATTCTTGAGGAGACTAAGAATCCGATTGAGGCAAACAAGAAGACAAATGTTGGATACTTAGAACAATTCCAAGTTCACAACCTTGATCCTCGAGCAACTGAGAAAGTTCCAGAAGAACTCCTTGGGAGGACCCTTCAGTATTAGACAACGAAGGGGAACTATGAGATGGACTCAATGGTTCATCCACGATGTATTCCCCTCAATAGAAAAAAAAAGGAAAAGGAAAATTAGTTTAGGGCTTTAAAATCTTGAAATTAACATGAAATTACTCAATTTGTTCTAAGAAGCAACTTCTTGGGATCGGCATGTTTATCATGGGTAGTTATATTTTAGAAACAAAAACATTGCCTTTTCATCTTTTAAGAGTCGAGAAAAGGGTGAAAACGTGACTCTAGCTGCTTTCAATGGTTTTGCGAGTTTGAAAGGACAATTTTCTTAATGATATGTTCAACTTTAAAGAGTTAGAAAAGATTAAATGACTGCTGAGGTGAATCTAGTAAAAAGGAGTACCAAGTAACCGTCAACTAAAATATACACCTTAACAAATAAATTCACCAAGGACTTGACGTATGTGCAGGAAATCTCCCCGAATGCTATGTTCGGTGTATCACATTTACAGGGAAGTAGGCTTGGCTTCCTACGGATGAAGGTTTTCAACCTATGGGGGTATCCATTTACATACACAATGGTACAGGGAGCACAAGTCTATGCTAGCACTGTTTAATGCCGAAGGGAATGAGAGCTACTAAGTTTTTAAGATGCCAAAACACGTCTCTAACCTATACCACTAGATATAAATCTTAATGTTTTAATTTCTCCTTAGGTTAATTTATAGATTTTAAAGTTTATCTTGTAATTATGTTTCAATTTCAAGGCCTTAACAATGTTACCTGTTCCTAAAATGGAAACTAGATGATGAAATGAAATCCTTCAATTCAATGAAAGTTATCTATGTAGGGAAGAAGATCACTCAAATCATGCATCAAACCAAATGCAAAAGTTCATCCATGAAAATCTCCGAACACTAAATGGAAAATATGAAATCTAAGCTTTCACATGATAAGAAAATACAATGCCAAAACAAATCTTAAAGAAAATTTTCCTTAAGATATAATGATGATTTTTTCTCTTTCTCAAAATGCAACTAATGTAATGTAGTGCCAAGTAAAAGAGAATGCAAGCAAGCCAATAAATATGAAAATCTCTTTCACATGAATGATTTGAATGCAACTCTAAATGCTTCAAAAACTATGAAAATTATAGAACTTTCACATTTTGAAACACGAAAACTTCAAAACAAAACACTTCCTTTTGATTCCAATGAGACAATCGATTTGTAATCTATCATTCATCAAATGAAGCTTAAGTGACTTTCACAATATCCACTAATGAAAACAACTTAAGGCACAAGAACCAAAAATTGATTTGCAAAGTATGTTTGAGCACACAAAGACCCTTTAACACAGGAAGTTGATCTTTGATTTCTGATGGGAAGACCAACGAGCAGCTGAAGGTTGACCTAGAAGACCTAGAACCCTAAAAGGCTAATCAAACATCAAGAACACTTTGAGCAAGTTAAAAGACAATTGCAACCAGACAATGAGCAAGTCAATGAAGAACACACTAGTAAATCACATGGAGAAGGCAAATAGAACTGAAAATAAGAGAGAAAACCCTAAATTTCTTAATTCTCTGCAATCATCACATCTATGAGGAGGAGAGTAGCGATCATCGCTACTGTACCTAGAGAACTTACGATATCATCACAACTATTAGGATCAAACCCACAATGGTTGAGGAAAACAAAAAAATAAATCCAAAATCTTTAAAAACAACTCAAGTTAAAAACCTTCAAGCATCTACCAGAAAGTGACACTGACTACAGACAAGCAATGAAGTCTAAAAATCAATGGTTGATTAAACTAGTCAAAAGACAAGGTGAAAGAAGGGCAGGAAAGGGTCATAGGATTCCCCATTGGAGTTGCCATTTTTTTGACAAGGTTAATCTTCTCTACGGACAAAGACAATCCCTCTAGCCCAATGAGTGGGTCTATCAACTGAAGTGACAATCAACTAGACGTCTTCCTAGATTATGATTGAAAAGTAGAACAAGAGAGATGACCTACCTCATTCTAATGCTATTTCGATTTTCTTTGTTGAGATCCTCGAACCTCTTGTGTGACAAAATTTTTGCTGCTAATTTAAATGATTATATACCTACACAGGTGATCAAGAGACAACAAAGCTTGCCAAAACCAATAGAAAATCCAATAATAACCTAGTTAGTTGATCAAGGAATGCCAAGCTAATTCATACATGAAACATATATATTTTGGGAAGATAAACCAGTAGTTGTATATTATTTAAAGAATAAAGAGAAGCTTACAACCATAACCTTGATGTTGAAAGACTCTCCATGAGTGGTAGTCCAAATCGAAGCCAAGAAAATCTCCAAACACTCCCTCTCCAAGTCTAATGAATAGCCTTTAAGCACAAGCTTAGCATAGGGTTGAAAATGGACATATTTCAACCATTTTGGAATGGAAGAGGAGGAATGTATAGGTTGGGAGAGGGATTTAGGACCACTCCAAAGATAGTATTAGGCCCACATCTTAAGGATGTATCTCATAGGATGAGACCAAAAGGTCAAATTAAAAGGATTCAACCTCATCTATGTGAAACCACCTCTAGCTCACCACTCTGTAAGCTTCTCATCCTCTTTGGTAAAAATTCCTTTTTGAGACCATCATAGGTATGAAAGGGAACATAGCGATGCCATCATGGGCTTAACATGGTGCAATGGGCGATCATTGCGGTTTTGAGCTTTCCATGAATAAATGGCTCTTGAAACCCTAAAATGAAGGTCATCGCCCTCAGCACTTCAGGGTATGTCACAGGGAAGTGTAGGAGGCGTGACAAAATACTCTGTAATAAAGCCCTGCATCAGTTAATGAGGGAAATCAATTCTTTTGACAACTAAACCATTCATAATCTCTTAGAATGATTGGCGATTCATTTCATGATCTTTTTTTTATTGTATAAGGTCAATGAATGCACCATCTTGTTTTATGTATAGATTGTTTTTTAATGTCATGACTCAATCTCATCATGAAAGTTAAGAGGATGTATGATGTTCAACGATTTGTATACTCTTGAAAAACTATAAGAGTTTTTTCTCTTACAATAACCATAGTTCAAATAAAAACAAAAAATTCAGTAGACTTGATTGACTATTTAGTGGAATCTTATGGTTGGGCTCTACATTTTACATGTGCATGTCACTTTATAAAGGCTAGAAATTCCATGATAGAATGAAATGTTACACCACTACAATGTAGCTAAATAAAAATAGTTAAAATGAAAAATGATAGCTACGTCAGAGTAATAAATTCATATATGAATTTATATATTAAAAAAAAATGATTTTGGCACCAAGTGTAAGTAAATCTTACCTTTGTGTTTCTTGGTTGAACGAGAATCTCCCCTCTCGTACTAATTAAAGTGTTCAACTCTATACCAGGTCATCTAATTAAGGGAAATTCTAGTAGGTTGTATCAAGAGACAATACCTCCTTATGCTTATTCCTTGAAGGTAAATATAGTAGTGTTTTTCCATTTTTATCAAGTAGCATAAATACTACTAAGTCAACCTGAAGTAGTTTCTTCACCACATCCAAGCATTGGCTCCATTAAATTCCATGTGTATTATTGTATGACCCTTTCTATATTTTCTTTGAGCCATTTGTGAATCCTTTACTAGTAAATCTCTCACAATATATGTGCAACCACTCTTGCAGCTAGATGTAGGGAATTATTGCCCTTGCTTGTGGCAATCCCTGTCAACTGATTGTCTCTAGCAAGAACATCATTAACCACCTCAACATGAACCTTAGTTGCAGTATAAATAAGAGGCATGAAATTTGATAAATTCAAATTTTTGCTTAGATGAGTTTTGTGGTTTAGAAGCTCCTTGATAAGA
>APFE030725337.1:11052-22056 GCA_000404065.3 Pinus taeda
GAGATTTCTCACATAGCATGTCAGATAAAAATTCAAGCATAGAACATAAGATAAGAATTTTATTTCGTATCCATTATTGTTTTGAAATTTGACCTAAGATTTTTTTTGAGTGGGTTGTGAAGATAGAGTATTAAGTATCATTTATTTTTTTATGTCTCTTTAGTGATACCCAATAGAACATATGCATCATGGAAGCTTTCTAGTCCAAATGGTGATGCTAAATCACCTTGGACTTGAGGCGGTTGTAGTGCATTCTTTGTTTGGTAGAGGGGAAGTATTTTGATTGAAGGGTGGTTCTCTTGCTTTTATTTCATCTGGTGGATGCATGATGACCATCACTTTGACTTGCACCTTTATCTATCATTGTTGAATCGTGCTCCCAAGACTAAGAGTGCTAAAGTATAGTATGTTCGCTATTGTGGAATTCATTAATTATTGATTGTATACACATTTCTCTAAACCTCTTTCCTCAATGAAAGACTTCTGTGATGAGAATACACTAGGACCAAATGACAATGGCCTCAAGTGTTTACATAGAAAAAGTGTAGAATGAATATTACTCACAATTATTTGTTCCAAATCACCTTAGTTAGAGAGGCTTCAGTTGGTTGAACTCAGTATTATGGCTTTTCTCTATAAAAAGTGTGTTGAGTGGTTTTTAAAGGCTTGTGGCCTACAATTGGCCTTGTGCATGCATTTGGAATGATGATGTGATTTTGTATCAACCATTAGAAAAGAACATATTGAATGTTGGCTCCATTTCATTATTCACATATATTAGTAATTTTTGAATTAGTAACTCAACGTTGGGAATGCATAGGTGTTGCCCTAAATTCTTCCACACCTGAAATGCTTACATTGAAGAATTTACTTCTATTGATTCTGCCAATAATTGAAACAGGACACCAAAAAATATTAATACAAGAATAGAACATGAGTCAACAATTTTGTAAAGAACTTTTGTGTTCCACATAGTAATAAGTGATAGGAATTTTTGGATCTATTAATTATTTTGGATCTTTCATCTAAAATGTTATGCTAATTTTTTTTAATAGTACTAGACTATGGTTTCCCTATCTATGATGTTTAAGTGAACTTGGGAGAAGCCGTCTGGGAAAAAAATGGGTTATACATCTATAACAACCATTAGAGGGTATCTTGCTAGACTTATTATGCTTTTATGTGTTTACTCAAAGGGTGAAACTGTGAAACAAGGTTAGGAAAAATGATCTAATAGGAAAGGGACCAACCAATTCCTGGGAGTTGTTTAATAAAACTTGAAATTTATCATCAACTTTTTCAAAAACATATGTATGAAGACTTTGATCCTGACAATGTGATAATGCGGAAGGAAAAAAAAATTATATTCATAGTTGATGATAGAAGTCAAAATATAGATTGGTACATAATAACTAAGAACAACATAGATTAATGCATAAGGACCATAACACCTACACAAATACCTTTAGTGGTGGACCATAAGAAGTTCAAACACATCTAGTTGTTGTAACAACAACATAGCTAATGCATATTTTTTTCACCTCTTGAGCCTACAAAAAGGGAGAACAACCCTCTCCACTTGGCACAAAATTATGAGAATATTTGAATATTTTTCCATCTCTATATTTGCGGGTTAAGCTAAAAAATATGCAGATGAGATTATTCAAGTTCATATGATATGTAGAGATAGAAAGGAAGCTAGCACGAAGGAAAAGAAAAATATTTGGTAGATAAGGAGGGGTATACATAATTCAAAAATCTAATGTTGATAATGACACCTATAGAAAATTTATCCTAATAAGGGCATCCTCTTAGTATTTGTACTCATGTATAGTGTGGGTATCAAATTCCACAATCATATTTATGATTTTTCATACCAAACAATAGAAATAAGCTCAAATATCAACGTTGTTAAAAGGATGAAGGTAAAGCAATGGCCAAGGAGAATGCATAAGGCCTGAAACCCAGAAGAAGAAAAGGATGCAACTACTGAAGTTGAAGCAAACAGGAGAGTAGGAAAAGAGTGAGCAGAGGGAATTTCAAGAGGAGGCAGAGACTAGGATGACCTAGGTCATTCTAAAACTAAGAAAAACTCTTTCACTTTGCAAAATATGTCCATGATAAATCTTGAAAATTTCTCTTACGAATTAGGTGAGAAGTTTTCAAAATTTAACGAGACTATGATCAATCTATGGAGTATAGTAAAGAGAGCTGATCTATGGGGCATGGAGAAACAACTGCAACATCTAATGGAAAATAAATTAAATAAAAAAAATAGGTTGATGAATAAACATGCAATTGGAAAAGGTACAAGAAACGTTGTATGAGACATGAACAGAATAAATGCATTGATTTACAATTTCAAGGGAGTGACAAAAAATTTACACTTAGGATGAGGAAAAAAATCCTTAAGCTGCTGGAAAAAAAACATAGCCTTGACCCAAAGGGTATATCCCTTAGCGAAGTTTGGGTTTGAGCTAGGATATTTTACCTTTAATTTTGGGATTTTGGGTTTCAGTTAGCCTAGCCTCTTGTCTAGGATTTTTGTCTAAACTGGTGGAGCTTGAATATTGAGATTCACATTCCTCTTTCGAGTGAATTACAAACAATTGAACTCTTTTGAAAAGTTCATATCTTCTAATCGTTCCATTTCAATGAGTCTATCCCTTACAATCCTTAATAAGTCAACCTTGGAAGGAAATTCCTTCAAGTAATCACTTTGTTATGGTGTTTGACCTTCTAATAAATAAACCACCTCATTGGCATCCTTCACAACTACCTTTGCTAAAGCTACAACTAATCTGTTAAACTCGGAAACAAAAACATTTTGAGAAAAAAATGAATGGCTTAAAAATTCTTCCTAAGTTTAAAAGACTTTGTTGAATTTATAGATCACACAATTTGTTTTGCAATTATCCCATATTTCTTTCTTTTAGCATAGTCTAAACCTATATGTAAATGTAAATTTACACAAGTATTCATGTTTGATATTTCTTTTGAATTTAGACTATGAGTAAGCAAAAGCAATGTCTGATGTTTCAGGTGGACACTCCAACCATTGCTTTTTAAACTTATTTTCCCTTGATGATGGGTTGAGTGTACACCCAAAATGGAGGACACCACTTTTCCTCATTCTAAATCCAAAGACAATATCCAATTTGTCTAATCCTTCTACATTTTCACCTTTTCTTTGGGCATATTTTATGATGCGTTTTTCTCAAAGTCCAACCAAAAACTATTCGATTGAAAAGTTTTAGTTGTTAAATTAGTAAAGACTCAGTGCCCCAGAGGTTTTTTAGGACTCTGAATACATTTATGTTTTCAAAAAAAAATCTCAATAATGAAAAATAATGACCTCACCAAGAATTTATCACCAGATTTCAATGAAAAAGATAAAAATGTAGAATAGCTACACTTCACCCTTAACTTGTTCTCGTTCATACAAATGGTCTATTCAGATATACATTTCATTGAGAAATCTAAAACCTATACCAACTTTTCTATATATCTATTGGAACATGATTGGAACAAACCATTGTTTCATTCACTCCTTCGTATGCCTAAAATGTTGATGTTCTATAATTGACAAAACATCAGGTAGTAGGTCTGACATGTCTCTCACTTATCCTTCCAATTAATAAATTTCTTGAATTTCTTTATCCTTTGACTTCGTCATTGTTATGTTTGAATTTGGGTCCATCTTTCCAAATTTTACAAATCACTAAATAGTTGAATTGAGTTTTTTGTAAGACAATTTTCTTGAACTGCATTTGTGATGTTGTTCATTTATTGAACATAAGATTTTATTTTGATTTATAATTTTGTAATACTTTTAGGATAAGAGTAACTTGCATTGATAGGTTAAGTGTTGTCTTCACAAAATGGGCATCTTTGCAGACTAATTTTTCAATGTGGCAGATTTATTCAGGATGATGTTTATCCATCATTGATTTTCGAAGTATTCGTTTACCTAATAACATAGACTTTCTTAAATAGTCTTCACCTTTTCACCATTTCCCCATTTCACTTCTAACAAATTGTATTCTATAAGAGTTTCCATCTAAACTTGGCTTGAACAGACCCTACAATTGTAGCAACATGCAGATAAATATGCAACTCTAAGGTGTTTGGAATAAAGTCGACTCATGCTTCTAAGAAGGCTCAGAGAACATAGTGGCAAACAATTAACCATTATTCAAGAAGCTCTAACATTTTCTAGTGACAAAGATGAGGCAAAAGATATAGAGTCAAACCATTGTTCTCGCCAAAATTTTAATCGAGTGTTCAATGTATCTTGAATAACAGTCTAATTTAAATAAAAAGATAAAAATACAAGAAAGGTATCAAGAGTTAGACAAACTCATTACTTGAACATTGTATGTGAAATGTTCTCATAAAAATTATCAAGGTTCATTCATATAGAAAGATAAATTTCCAAGAAAAAACTAACAAAATCATCATTTTAAAATTGTATTGAGAATTGTTTTACAGACTGTGATCATCAAACATAAATTTCGCATACAAAACTAGGATTATACTATTATTTTTTAGCATTAAGTACACATAATTGGGTCCAATATTATTAAAAGAAACCATAGTAGTTTTAAATCTCTAGAAAAAAGATGCAAGCAACCACATATGTAATATTTTTTTTTCTTCTGAAAGTGCAATAGTGTTGTTTGTTAACAAGATGAAACTTAGGAAACAAACAATATTACCATATGAAAATCATAATATCTATAAAGAAAACAATACATTTATAGGTAAATACCAACACTCTTTTATAACATAAAATTTTTAATGCTAAGCATGAATTTCTGAATATGACCATTGGCAGTAAAACCCAACTATTGAAGGTATGCTAATGTGAGGCAATCTCATGAATATCTTCAACAAATCTATTGCCTCATGTGTTAGGCACTTTAAATGTTTGATAGGGCTACAAAGGATAATTCAATAAAGAAGAGAGAGGATGGAGTAGTTTTGATTCAAAAAAAATATTATGATAGCCTTCTGTTTGGATCTAGGAATGGCATCCAATAGAAAAAGCAAAATTTTCTTCCATTACTAAAATTTTGAGGATTTTTAATCTAGCCTAATGAACAAGGCTTTGCTTCATAGGTGATTTTTATGGAGAATTAACCTATCCACCATTGTTGCATTCGTGTTGTAGTCTGCCCCAACCTAGTGGCATGTCAAAAGGCGATGATGTTAGATTCAAATCCCAGCCAAATTTGTTAAGATACATAACCCTCACGCCTAACACATAATTTAAAGGAATTCCATGTTATGTGATAAGCCACTCATCTTGGGGTGTGTTTCTTGAAGAAACTTCCAAAAAAAACTAGCCTCCTTGTGGTAGAAAAAGTTATTCTGCATTAATATTTGATTAGAGAGATGGTAAATGGAAAATTAGAAAGTGCAAGACTATTTTAAAGAGACCAATCTTAGTATTTCCATTGAAAATATTGATTTTCTCTACATCAAGCTATGATTAAAAAGTTTGGCTGATGAAAATTCCAAGAGGGAAGATAATTTATTGGAAGTAAAGGTGGTAATTTCAACATATCCTATGCTATCAATGAATCCCAAATTTCTGGTTCACAACATAATTTAATGAAGGAAAATAACAAGGGGTTTGTGTGGAGGATTAACTCACACCAACATGAGAGTTCCTACATTGAAAAAGTTCATGTGTGCACTGTAGGCAGGACAATTGTTATATGACAACTTGCCTTACAAAAATGTATTGGTTTTATGTTCTCTAGAGAATCTCCTTCTCATTGTTGGTTTATTGAAACTTGGAAGTCACAGGGGATGAGACAATAGGCACAATTTGAAAGGAAAAAAAAGAAAATTAATCCTCAAATTCAACCATGCTAAATTAGATGTAGGCCCCATGTCCAATGTTGTATGGTTATCTACACAACAAAATTGAGGATTTAAAAGTCATGTACAATATATAACTCCCCAATCCTTTCTTTTTTCTTCCTTTTTTAGTGTTGCCACTTTCATTTTGAAGTGTCATAGGTATCTTGTTTTTTGTAGTCTCAAACTGAACGTGAAAAACTATATGTCTAGCATATAATTTTATCTAATTCCTCTTTTACCAATTAAAAACTGATCGAAAAGTTAATGCAAGAAAACTATAACTGTGAAACAAATGTATTCCTAGTTTCATTGTCACAAATCACAACAATAAATGCTCTTAAAATAAAGAATCTATTATTTTTTATATTCCAGAAAAGTGGGTTCTGTTGTAGCATTTTTTTGTTTTGGTAAGTTAGTATCAATTAGTACAAAAACAAAAATATATTTCAAAAAAATGTTAAGTTAGGATATGGACAAAAAGAATATTGAATAAAAAAATGTTAGGGATATTTTATGAATAAGTCCATATCAAATAAATTGTCAGAATAGATGCCCTAAAAAATGGAGGAAAAAATAAAATGTTAGGTTAGAAAGAAAGGAAAAAAACTATAAACTTTGAAAGTGTTGCAAATCCAAATGTCACTACACTTAGTCAATTTTATTTTTGTAAATAAAGGTTGTGTGCAGATTGTTTAAATGCCACACCTAGTTCATCTTATCCAATTGTATAGTTTAATCATGATTGGATTTTATTTAAATTTTTTCCAATAGGTAGGAAATGAAATTGGCTCAACAGTTTAATCTAAAATGTAAAGGGTAGGTATACATATGAGAAATAATTGGAGAGTAAAAGGATTTTATCCTAAGTTGTAACATTGGATAAGCTATGCATTCGAAGATGTGTTTTAATTAACCACGAATTTTAAAACACCAATGTTACTTTGTAAATATCCCACATTCGTCCGCCTAGTCATTCACCATAACCCACAATTGTCACATCAGCCTTAAAGGTGTGACCCCACCATCACTTCTGCCTCACGTATTAAATACCTTTCACCTTATCTTTCATCTCGCATGCTCACCTGAGATTCAATGGCCCACATCCATCCTTGGCCCTTATATATCGTCCAGAAATTATCGATGGGGGGGTCTGAAATCAATTGTTTCAGAAACTACCATCCCAAACCACCTTTCCTTCCTTTTAGTGTTTCTGGAGTTAAAATCCTCACACCACTTACCCCCTCAAGTTACTCCTGAACACGGTTTATAAGTGATCATTTACCTCTGCTCCACGTCCCTCTCCATGTCTACTCCATGTCACTTCTACCATCCAATCAACTTCCGCCTATCCATTATCCATTCAATTTCGCTCCCACGATATTTATGGCCCAAACACCCATAAATTAATCCATTGGATAATTAATGAAAATTTTACCATTCATTGAACAACCCAACTCTATTTTTTTCCATTATAAACCTTGTTTATCCATGAAAATAGTTACACAGTACATTTCTGTAACCAAAATTGATCACTAATAGTTTGCCTCCTTAAAACTCAAAGATGATCTGACACTTATGCAGCTAATTCGTCCTATTCAGAAGAAAGTCGACATTCAAGTCCACTTGTCTCCTTTTCAATCATACTGTTTTACTGTAAGCACCCTGTTTCAAACCAATTTTTCTATTTCCATCATTTTCAGTCTGCAATTTATTTGAAAAAATGCCTCCTAAGGGAAAAGAAATTGTAGAAGTCCAAAATCCACTTATTCATCCACAGGTTTACCTCAATCACACCCCTCGTGGTTAATAGAGACTGTAAAATCATTTAGACTTCTTCTCAATTTGATTTATATCAAATTTACTGTTGGATGGAAGATCAACAAATTGATCAGATAGATGAAATAGGACTCTAGGACTCCCAAATTCCTCACTACATTTCCCCTTAGATACACAGAGCACCTGAATTTGTGAGGAAATGCCATGAATCTTATGATCCCAGCCAAATAGAAATAATTTCACCCACAGGAGAAATCCTATGTTTAATCAATTATGACTCCATTGAAAAATGTTTGTAGGCCCCCGCTACGAAACCAACACATCCTTTTTCCCATCAAAGTTTGATGGAAGTGTATCAGAAATTGGATTTTGCTAAAATATCCTAGACTCTTGAACTTTTTCTAGCTATTGATAGTCCTCTGCCTAAAATAAAACCTCCTTATGATTCATCCATGTTCCCTAATAGAACCAAGCAAATCATCACTATTTTTTCCTATCTTCTTGGTTATAACTCTGATTAATATGTTAATGAAGCCATCCTTGCTTTCTTGTCCATCTTTTTTGTTGATTCCAAACCCACTATTATTTATGATTTCAACCATTTCCTAGCTAAAGCCATACATGACCAATTTGTCAAGTTTAATACTGAAGAAGTATTCAAGAATGCTTCAGTACTTGTATACCTTTCCATATATTTTGAGGGAGACAAATTTCAATTTACCTTACAGAAGCTAGATGAGGAAGGAAACCAAAAATCAGTGATATTTTGGACTTTAATGGGTATGAAGGAGAAAGAAGAGTTTACATATAAACAGTTCATAGAACTGTTTATTCATCCAGCTATCAGTCTTATGAGCAACACTCCATTACCAAGAATCAGTGAGGAGATTGTCTAAGTATTGCAATTGGTTGATCAAGCTACAACAGGGGATTGGTATTGTGACCAAAACTATACAAAAATCATAGTTTATGGTTGTGAACTTCTACCCTACAAGCTTCTCAAGTACCTCCCTATCAAAATCTTTGCACTAGAATACATTAGCCAGAGGTTAAATGTAGTTGAAGTGCACTTTGTGGCTGTAATTTAAGAAGAAACCACAATCCAAGCTGAAAGCCCAAGTTGGCCCATTCATCTGTAACACCAGGGTAGCAGGAGAGGAAGTAGACAAGTTATTAAAGGAGATGAAGTTTGGTCTTAGTTTCACTTGGTCTTATGACCCAATGGGAGTGATTTATAAACTCGGGGTGGAGAACAATTTTATTGCATATCATCACACAGCGAGGCCTCAAATAGAGTAATATAAAAATTAGTTGGAATGGACAGAGAACACCCTCCAAGAGGCTGAAGAGTAGGCAGCTTCTACATCAAATGTACAAACTCCAATTGCACAAGAATGTTGGGTGTGGAGCCTGATTATCTTCTGTATTCAAAGGTTTTAACCGGATGTATACCCTAGGAAGACTGTACACCCCTCCACGTGGGGGGGTGTGGGGGGAACTTGTCCCCCCTGTGGGGGTCCGGGAGCCAGCGGTCCCCCAGCGGGGGTTCGGGGGTAGTGCTCCCAAAGCTAAAAATAGATGTAATATTACCTTGTAAAAGTATAGTAATTTCTAGTCAATCTGGGCCGTTCATTAAGCGGATGATCTGACGGTAGAAGTTATGTTTAATTTAGGGTTTTTTTCCCTAGAAGGAAATCCCTCGCTATATATGAGGGAATTGTATTGCGTCTATGTATATTTCTGTATTCTGAGTGAGGAAGAGAGAGGAGATTGAGAGTGAAGAGGGTGTTACAGTGCTAGAAAATTATATATTATAGAGCAATGTAACACATAAAATATTGCAGAAATATAAATACAGAAAACGCATAAAACAAGAGAGACATAGATATATGTGGTTCACCCAGTTTGGACTACGTCCACGGAGAAACAGTCAGTCCTTCTTTTACTATATTATCCAGCAAACTGAAGAGATACAACCTACAGCAGATCCACTGTAACTCCCTCTTCGCTCTCAATCTCCTCTCTTTTCCTCACTTCGAATACAGATATCTAGAGATGCAATACAATTCCCTCATATATAGCGAGGGGTTTCCTTCTAAGGCAAAAAACCCTAAACTAAACATAACTTCTACTACCAGATCATCTGCCTAACGAATGGCCCAGATTGACTAGAAATTCCTATACTTTTATAAGGCAATTTTACATCTATTTTTAGCTTCGAGGGCATTGCCCCTAATCCCCCGTTGGGGGACCGCTAGCCCTCGAACCCCCCAGCCGGGGGGGGATCGGCTGCCCCGCACCCCCCCCCCCCCCCCGTGTGGAGGGGTGTACAATCTTCCTGGGGTATACATCCGGCTGAAACCTTTGAATACAGAAGGTACTTAGGCTCCACACCCAACAATCTCCGACTTGGAGACTGATTATAGCAACTCCACCGTTGCTTCATTTGCTAGATAATGACTCCACTTTGGACCTGGTTGTTTCTCATCTTCTTCATCATACTTGAAGACCAATTGAAACTGAGCAGATTCCTAGTTTCTCCCTGCTTACAACTTTTGTTAACATATATGAAGGATTCTGACTAGTGTGTATCTTTTCTAGCTTCAACTGTCCATCTTCCAATGCTGACTGTATGAAATGGTACTTGAGCTGTATATGCTTAGTCTTGGAATGAAATGCAGAGTTCTTTGCAAGATGTATGGCACTTTGACTGTCACTGTACAACCTGCCCAACTCCTGCTTCTTACCAAATTCATCCAGAAACCTTTGTAACCAAATCATTTCTTTACTAGCCTCTATAGCAGCAACATACTCTGCTTCTGTTGTTGAGAATGCAACAACACTTTGCAGTTTTGAGACCCAACTAACAGTGGTTCCACCTATGGTAAACACATACCCTGTTGTGCTCCTCCTGTTATCTCTATCACCCACCATATATGCATCAACATATCCCTGTAGAGCAATGTTTGAACCACCAAAGCATAATGCTTGGTTTGCGGTACCTCTCAAATACCTGAGAATCCATTTCACCTCCATCCAATGTTCTTTTCTTGGATTGTTCATGTACCTACTTACAACTCCCACTGCATGTGCAATATCAGGCCTTGTGCAGACCATTGCATACATTAAGCTTCCAACTGTTAATCCATATGGAACTTTAGACATATAAGCCATTTCTTCCTGGGTCTTGGGACGCTCCTCCTTACTTAATTTGAAATGGCTAGCCAAAGGCATACTAACTGGTTTTGCATTCTGCATATTAAACCTTTTCAAAACCTTTTCTATGTACTCACTTTGAGACAATGTTAATTTGTGATTCTTCCTATCTCTAGTTATTCTCATACCAAGGATTTGTTT
>APFE030725337.1:22506-56608 GCA_000404065.3 Pinus taeda
TCTTTCATGGCTTGCTCCCACTTCTTCTTGGTTTCTACCTGCACTGCTTCTTCATAACATTCTGGTTCACCAAAATCAGTCAACAATACATAATATAATGAAGGAGAGTATCGTTCAGGGGGTCTATTAATCTTGGTAGATCTTCTAACACCACTTTCAGGTGTTTGAAGTGCTTTTTGTTGTTGTGGTTGTTGAACATTATGATTTTCAGGCACCATCACTTTTCCTGTGATATCGTCAAGCACCGTGTATTCTCTGTTTTCTTTTTCCTGTTTCTTTTCCTGCAACTGAGTCTTATACAAGACCTTTTCATTGAATATTACATCTCTGCTTCTAATGATTTTGTGATTTTCATAATCATATAAGCGATAACCAAAATCATTAACACCATATCCAATAAAGGTACATTTCTTTGATTTTGCCTCAAGCTTTGTTCTATTTTCTTTGTTAATGTGGACAAAGGCTTCACAACCAAAAGTCATTAAAAAAGAGTAGTTTACCATTTTACCTATCCATTCCTCCTCTGGAATACCACCATCCAAGGAACTTGAAGGCCCTCTGTTTATTAGATAAACAGCAGTATCTACAGCATCTGCCCAAAATTGTAAAGGCAGTCCTGCATGCAATCTCATGCACCTTGCACGCTCCATGATTGTCCTATTCATCCTTTCTGACACACCATTTTCTTGTGGTGTTCCTGAAACTGTCTTCTCTCTATGAATTCCATTCTCTGAACAGTACCTATCAAACTCTTTGCTGCAATATTCACCTCCATTATCTGATCTGAGACACTTCAACCTTTTTCCTATCTCATTTTCAACCAAAGCTTTCCATTTCTTGAAAGTATCAAATACATCAGATTTATTTTGAATATAATAAATCCAGGTTTTTTTGGTTGCATCATCAATAAAAGTAACATAATAATGGGAGCCACCAAGAGATGATACCTGAGCAGGTCCCCATACATCTATATGCACAAGTTCTAATTTTTCGCTCTTCTTTTCTTTCCCAACTCTAAGGAATCTGACTCTCTTCTGTTTTCCATAAACACAATTCTCACAGAATTTTAAATCAACATGCTTCAAATCTGGCAACAAATTTCTTGAGTGAAGAATCTACATCCCCTTCTCACTCATGTGCCCCAGCCTATGATACCACAATGTCATATCTTCTCTTGTAGAGGTTAAAGCATTAACAGAATTATAAATACCATTGAATAAGTACAATGTACCAACCTTTTCTCCTTTCGTTATTACCAGGGATCCTTTAATGACCTTCCAGGTTTTATCTATGAAAGTAGTTACACAACCTTCACCTCCCAACTGCCCTGTTGAAATCAGATTTTTCTTTAGATCTGGAGCATGCCTTACCTCCTTCAATAGCCATTGATTTCCATTCTACTGTTTTATGAAAATTGTACCCATTCCAACGATTTTACAGGGTTTATCATCACCCAATCAAACCTGTCCAAAATCTCCTTGAACATAATCATGAAAATGTTTCTTATCAGGTGTGGCATGGAATGAGGCCCCTGAATCTACCACCTAGGCATCAATAATATTTTCTAATGAAAGAACCAAAGCATCTTGCAACACATCACATGTTACATTCACTTCATGATTAGTTTCTTTTTGCGCATCTCCTTCTTTTCCCTTCCGAGACTTGCAATCTTTCTTCAGGTGTCCTTTATTCCCACATTTCCAGCACACTATGCTCGACCTAGACTTGGATCTGCCTTTTCTTGACTTACTACGATATCTTAGGCTCTTTCCTCTTTCCATTTTTCTTCCCCTAGTCTCTGCAGTCAAAGCATTACCTGATGTCTCACTGGAGCTTTTCCATCGCATTTCCTCGCTAAGGATTGCACCAACAACATCATCAATCTTTAAAGTACTAGATCCAGAGACAGAGTTACTAATGGCCATAACTAAACCATTTCAACTTTCTGGCAATGAGCTCAGAAATAATAGAGCCCTAACTTCATCATCAAAATTTACCCCTACATAACTTAACTAACTTGTAACTGTATTAAAATCATTTAAATGGTCTGCAACAGATCCACCTTCTCACAGCTTCATATTAAATAAATGCTTCATAAGAAATTCCTTATTTGAGGCCGAGGGTTTTTCATATAGTTTGGCCAATGCCGACATTAAAGCCTCTGTTGTCATTTCCTTTGAAATATTAAACGCTATCGATGCCGCTAGGCACAGCCGTATTGTTCCAAGTGCCTTTCTGTCGAGAATATCCCATTCTATGTCTGTCATACTCATCGGCTTCTTTGTCTTTCCACTCAATGGTAGGTACAGATCTCTCTAATACATATAATCTTCCATGTGCATCTTCCATAGCTGGTAGTTTTGGCCGTTGAATTTTTCGACCCTAAACCTACCATCTTCTGCCATTGCTCCCACTCGAACCAGGAACTCTTCTCTCCTGCAAGTTTATTAGCCAAATAGACCTTCGGCTCTAATACCAGTTGTTAGAAAATTATATATTACAGAGCAATGGAACACATAAAATATTGCATAAATATAAACACAGAAAACGCATAAAACAAGAGAGACGCAAATATACGTGGTTCACCTAGTTTGGGCTACATGCACGGAGAAACAACCAGTCCTTCTTTTATTATATTATCCAGCAAACTGAAGAGATACAACCTACAGTAGATCCGTTGTAACTCCCTCTTCGCTCTCAATCTCCTCTCTTTTCCTCACTCTGAATACAGATATCCATAGATGCAATACAATTCCCTCATATATAGCGAGGGGTTGCCTTCTAGGGTAAAAAACCCTAAACTAAACATAACTTCAACCGTCAGATCATCCGCCTAATGAACAGCCCAGATTGACTAGAAATTACTATACTTTTACAAGGCAATTTTACATATGTTTTTAGCTTCGGGGGCGCTACCACCGATCCACCGCTGAGGGAACGCTAGCCCCTGGACCCCCCAATTGGGGGTGATTGCCCCCCCCCGAACCCCCGCGGGGGGGGACAAGTCCCCATCGCACCCCCCCGCGTGGAGGGGTGTACAATATTCCTAGGGTATACATCCGGTTGAAACCTTTGAATACATAAGATAATCAGGCTCCACACCCAACAAGAAGATAGAGTTTAAGCTAAAGAAGGAAGAATCAGACTCTACAATAGAGGAGGAATCAAAAGATAAAGAGCCACAAACTCCGGGTATGAGAAGATTAGTTCAAGAAAGAAAGTGGCCAAAAAGGTATATTCCATCTGATTTCTATTCAAATTTTGCTTTATCTATTATTGATGATGATCCCAAAACTGTGAAGGAAGCAGTAGATTCAGAGGATGGAAAACTCTGGAAAGAGGCCATGGTTGATGAAATAGCATCTTTGCACAAAAATGAGGCTTGGGACCTGGTGGAGTTGCTGGCTGGAAGGAAACCTATTGGCAGTAAATGGGTGTTTAAGAAGAAGACAAATGCAGAAGGAAAGGTGGAGAAATACAAAGCTCAGTTGGTAGCAAAAGGTTATTCCCAGGTGCCGAGAATTGATTTTGGTGATATTTTTTCTCCTGTTGCCAAGGTAACTTCTATTATATTACTTTTATCTCTTGCTGCTGCTTTTGATTTTGAGGTAGAACAGATGGATGTGAAGATAGCATTTCTTCATGGGGATCTGAAAGAGGAGATCTACAAGAAGAAACCTGAAGGCTTTGCGGTGAAGGGTAAGAAAGAATTGGTATGCAAGTTAAAGAAGTCTTTGTATGGGTTAAAACAGTCACCAAGGATGTGGTATCAGAAATTTGATACATTTATACGGGGACTTGGCTTCCCCAGAAGCAAAGCAGATCACTGTGTGTATTTTAAATTAATTGGTGACCATGTTATTTATCTGGTCTTGTATGTGGATGATATGTTGCTGGTTGGAAATGACAAAGAATTTATCTAGGATTTGAAGACCCAATTGTCCTCCAAATTCAGCATGAAAGATCTTGGTGCTGCAAACTATATTTTATGGAAATTAAAAGAGATCAGGCAAAGAGGAAGCTCTGGTTAAACCAGAGGAAGTATGTTAAGACAATATTGCAGAGGTTTAATATGCAGGATAGTAAACTGGTGACGGTTCCTATTCCTGTAGGTGTAAAGTTATCTGCTAAACAGTGTCGCAAGACACAAGAAGAGGAAGAGGATATGTCCCGTGTTCCATATGCAAGTGTAGTCGGTAGCCTGATGTATGCAATGGTCTGTACTAGACCAGACATTGCAAATGTAGTGGGAATATTGAGCAGGTTTATGTCAAAGCCACGGAAGGAGCATTGGACAGTTGTGAAGCAGGTTTTTTGGTATTTGCGTGGCACTAGTGATTATGGTTTGTGCTACCAAGGAAGACCAGGATTGGACAGAGTTTTGGATATCTGTGGCTTTGCTAATGTGGACTGGGCTGGAGATCTGGATCAGAGAAGATCTACAAGTGGGTATGTGTTTAACCTATTTGGAGGTGCAATCAGTTGGATGAGTAAGAAACAATCTGTAGTGGCACTATCAACTACAGAGGCAGAATACATGACAGCCACTCATGCAAGAAAGGAAGCAGTTTGGTTGCAGAGATTATGTTCAAGTATGGGGTTAGTACAGGAAGCTATAAGGATAGATTGTGACTGCCAAAGTGCAATTTTCTTGGCAAAGAACCCTGATTACCATTCAAAGACAAAGCACATTGATGTTCAATATCACTTTGTGAGGGACATGATAGAAGACAAAAATGTGTTGCTGGTAAAGGTGGACACTTTGAAGAATACTACAGATGCATTGACAAAATCTGTGAGCTCTGAGAAGTTCTCTTGGTGTAGAGAAACAATGGGCATTGCACAGTTGGATAAATTACTAAGCTCTCTTGTGGCCCCCTATGGAAAGAAAACAACAAGTGGGAGAATGTTGGGTTGTGTTATATTCTTTCCACGACTAGCCCACGTAGTTAACGGGGGGGTTAGGAGGGGGGCAGAGCCCCCCCTTCATTGCGCTGATTGCGTAGCAGGGGGAGTCACAGGGGGTATGAGGGGTGCAAGTAACCCCACTCTATGGGGTCCAATTTTGTTTTTGGAACCTATGTTAGGTTGGGTAGACCCACCTATGGTTTTGTGCATGATTTTCACACATGTTTTTGGACGCGATGGTTTTCAATCCATGGTTTTGGATGCAATGGTTTTTGGTCCATGGTATTGGATACTTCGACATGTATAAATATGTATTATAACATTGAAAGGAACATAAGGAAAAATCAAGCTGGTAGTCCCAGTTTTGGGATCCAGAGGAAAATCTCTGTGTATATGTGTTTTATGTGTTATGCTCTCACATTGGTTATTTTCTGTGTTTTAGAATTCGTATGCAGGTAATTTCTGTACAAGGTTAAAACCTACACGGAGAAGAACTGGAGCATGCTCAAAATCCCAGAAAGACGACAGGACCTAGTTTGTGTGCTTGACTCTGGCAAATTGTAGAGAAAACCATCCTCTAACAAAGGTTTGTACGATTGGGAGGTCTGTCAGGCGCTACGCCCATACCTCTGAGGTCCACATCTTAAGCCTAGCCATTGTGTAACTACGGTCATGAATTCTTCCTACCAGAACCCGGTCCACCGTGTCCATGGTGTCACCCCACTGAATGTCCTCCCTGAGTCTGAGGATGACGTCCTCACTTTGGACCTTGAAGCACGTCCTTCTTTCCCCTCCGCGCTAGCTCTTCAGGGTCCTCTGAATTATCCCCTAGCTGGTTAGGGTTTGGGTCAGGGATTTTAGGGCGGGGGTGTTCAGCCGCTGGAATCGATTCCAAGAGAGGGGGTACCGCCACATAGCTGCTCGATGGAGGTGCTTCAGGTACTAGAACTTGTGGTATTTCCTGGGCCAGGGTGTGGGTTCTTAGAGGGTTGGTTGAAGATTCACCAAGGTGGGATGAGAGGGGGATTTGAGAGCTAGCTGCCTCAGAATTTGGGTGGAGGCAAGTGGAAACAAAATTGGTAGGCAAGGCTGACTGCGGCGTCGAGGGAGGAAATGGCTAGCTCGGAGGAGGCTTTGAGAAAGTAACAGTGTAGTAGGATGGTCCAGAAATGGAGGGGAGACCCACAATGGTAGCCGATAGGTCATAGCAGAAAGGAAGGATTTCGTCCGCGGCAGAGCGAGGGGTTTGCCAGATATTGACATTCTCCAACGGTCTTCTGAGTAGTCTACTAGGTTAAGTTCCATACCTGTTCCAAGGTTCTCTCTACCAGCTAACTCCAGGACCATCATAACCGTCGCCATGGGTAGGGTATTAGAATTTGGTGGGAAAACAGTGAAATGGGGAGGAGATGGTAAACAGCGATGTTACAGAGTGATCAATGTGTAACAGGTGACGGGAACAGCCACAGGAGATGCAGCTGAAGAAAGAGCAGACATCAATAGCTAGCAGGTAGGTGGGGTGAGTAGGGTGCAGTCATGTCACCGTCAGTTGAAAAATCCGTAGCCCTTTTCAAGCAGCCTCTGCAGCGCCATCGTTCTCATCAAACTCCAATTTATATGAACACATCTTTTACTTACCAATTTCTAGACTGATAATCCACATCCTCACTCCAGCTCCTTCTTTGCTTGTTGCTCCATCAAAATGCATGGTCCAACCATCTATTTCTACTTTGAAATCTGCAGATTTTTTGAGGGCAGAATGGCGTATCTGTCTCTCCTTTTCATTGTTATCCTACCCTTATTTTTTATGACTATCTGCTTCAAAATTTTGTTTTGAAAATATCTCAATTACTCAAAACATTTGACTCCATTTCTCTATCTACCTTCTTTTCGAAATCTAATTTTCTTTGGTTTTCCTGCCCTGAATTCTCATGTAAAGCTTCTCTTTCCTGACTATTGTTTCTTTCTTCTTCAATCTCTGAAACAAGCCCTTCACCAATGGGACAGCTCAAATTAAACAGAACAAATGAATCTACATATGAATGGACAACATACACTGGATGGTTAACATGCTTTTCCTTACTACTAATCATATACTACATGAGAGGCTCCCTATATAGCCTTCTCATCAAACCTCCAAAAACTGGAATTGTAATGTAGGACATGTCGGTTTGTAATGCTCCATTTAGCTTTGCCATCCAAGATCTAGACAACAGCATACCATACCTAGGAGACATGTCTGCCACCACAATGTCCATCACCATGCATTTAGAAGGAATCTGGGTAAAGGATGTTGCTAAATCTTTAATTAAGCCTAGACAATTCACCTTGTTGGAATCAAATGAGTAAAGGTCCTTGTATGGTTGTGTAATGTCTAATCCCAACCTCTCCATAATCACCTTTGGAATTAAATTATGTGATGCCCCAGAGTCCAACATAGCATTGTGTAGGATTTGTTCATGTACATTCAAACTAACATAAAAGGGAGGAACATCACCATCATGTGTTTTATCCTCAATTTTTAGCCCAAAGATGATAGTTGGATCATCATCCGCTATGTTAACTATATCATAGGTTTTATCTACTTTAAGCACCTTTAAGATCTAAAACCTATATTGATAATTTCTTACCAATTCACTAAGAGGAATAAAATTCTTCAACTTAGCAACTTCAGCTTCAAGATTAAATAGACTTGATACCTTTTAAGTCCCCTTGTGAACAACATCCTTCCTTTTTGCAACCTCTTTGACTTTGGGTATGTTGTCCTTCCGTTGCAAGATAGTGACAGAAGGCTCCTTCATTTGGGAACTTGTGCTAGGAATATCTTTCTTCTTAGCACTTGTACTGGGGAGGTTCTTTTTACAACATTGGCAGACACTTATTTCCTTGTTGCATTGATGATTCATGCATCTTTCTTTGTTGCATTACCTCCCATAGTCCTATTCCTAAAATTATACTATCGTTGCACTTGCATTATAGCATTCTAAAAACCCTTTATGTATTCCTCTGATTCAATCATTAATGCATCATTTTGGGATTGGGACAACAATAATTCTTCATCTTCCACTTCAAAATTTTCAAGTTGCTCACGTTCTTGATCCTCTTTGGTCAAATAAGCCTACTACTGCCCATCACCAAAAAACAAAATTTGATCTTCAGGAGTTTTCTCTCTTCCTCATCTTGATCTTGAGAAAAAAATTGTTGGAACAGTGGTCTTATTTACTGTTGTGATTGTTCCGGACCCTTATACTCCCAAGCGTTGTTAGACAATTGTGGTTGCCTTCAAAAACCTAGATTTCTAATTTGTGGACCAATCTGGGTCTCTCGAACTGCTTTCCAGTCAGCCAGAGAGATTTTCTCCATCATCTTCTCCATATTCTTAACCAATGTTTCAAATTTGGCATCTACAAAAGTGGCAGGATCATCCTTTATGGTAACTCTCTTCTCGGACTTCAACTTAGACTTTTTCGCTAATAGATTAGCCTCCACATTGATTGCATTATTTTTCATGTCCTCCAATGTTGCTGAATTTCTTTCTTTGAGTTGATAAGCCATTTCAGGGTCAAAAGTATCCAGATAATGCAGTAAGGCCAACCCGGGAGGAGGCTTAATCTCTACAGGAATTGAATTGTACAATTTGTTGAACCTGGTAGAAAAATCTTGAACAAATTCTCCAGGTTGTCTTTTCAAATTATTATACTCAGTGAAAATCTGCAAGGGGTTCTTCTTTTCACCCCACCTTGCAAGGAAAGCATCTTCTAAGTCCTAATAATTTGCAAATACTCCTGGGCGAGAAATCTTGAACCATTTCTTAACATCACTACAAAAACTCTAAGAAAACAATCTAATTTTAACATCATCATGGTCTACTTCCTCCAAATCCATGAACTCACTGACCTTGTCAACATGCTGCTTATCAGTAATTTCCCATGTGCCATCATATTATGGAAGCCTTTGCCCGTAATTGAAAGGTAGATCATGAAGTTGGGCAGGAAAAACGAGAGGATCATATCTTGCTGCCATAGATACTACTTGAGTAGTTGGATGACTGACAGGTGGTGTAATAGCAACAGTAGGTGATGGAAGGACTAGATGAATGAAAGTTGAAACTGAGGATGAAGGATTTTAAAATGAAGTCAAACCAGAGCCAGCAGTGAAAATATATTGAATAGTGATCTTTCTCTAAGATAGGACTTTGTTTTCAGTAGCTTTCTGAACTTTGACAACTAGAACTTTGAGTTTACTAAACTGCTAGATGATATTCTGACTAAACTCAATCTTTAGGGATGATATACAAGAACTTAAATTGTCTGAATCTACTAGAATTTCAGGGATACTAGAGCAAGACCTCATTCTAAACAATGGGATTTCAGAAGAAATTTCTGGTGAAAAAACAAATTTCCTAATAGGACAATAACTAGCTTGACTTTCCACCACCACCCTCTCCTTCCTAAAGAGTTTTATAAGATTAGAAACCACTACAGGGGGATTTGGGTCAGGGTTCTTCCTGGTGAACCTCCTAGAAGCCAGATCTTCTCAGACAAATATGCATGCAATGAAAAAATCTATTAGGCAAAAGAATCTTTAAAATTCAGCCTATGATTTAAATTTTGGATATAAAACTTCCCGTGATAATTTAAACTTTCAAATCCCCGGCAACGGTGCCACTATGTTAACACTCCATAAAAACCCTTCAAGCTGAGGAAAGGGCTACAGAGGTAACCACAAACTACTTTGGGCTAGAAACTGGTCTTTTATAGCCAGAGGGGGCTCCCTGACTCTTAAATGTAAAGACTTGAAGCATAGATTTATAATAGAGACTAGTTCTAACTAATGAATTTTGTGTTAGCATTATGGTACATGTGTTGTCCTTGATGGCAACCCACTCACAAGTCAGTTCATATTTGATAAAGGGTAACTCACGTTGTAACAGGTTAATTCAGAAGTAACAGGGTAATGGTACAGAAGAACAGGATGATGGGACAGAGGATTATAAATTAGAATCAAGAAATTGAAGAAAAAGAATGTTTTAAGTTATTTTAAGTTGTATACGCAGGTTCACCTAGTCCAAGTAGCATATACAAGCAGGTTCACAGAACAAAAAGAGCGTATACGTATGCACGCACTTTCACAAGAGGAAAAGAGCATATGGGATGGAAAATTAAGGAAAATTAATATTAATGAATACCAAGGGTCCATACCATGGTATTAGCCCACAATATTGAGCGGAATAATGGTTACTTGATCCCGTCCAAGAATACCACGCATTCTAAGTGTTGTTTTGGTCTAAGGTATTGAAAAAGGCTAAAACTATATAAGGAGGAGAAGATCAAAGGGCTAAGTGTACAAGTGAAAGGGTTTTTCATTAATACTTCTATATGAAGTATATATTATGTCGTAAGGTCTATGGTTATGATATGATCTAAAATATCTTGTGCACCTTTTGATACAATGTTGGATTAGGATCATGAGACATGAAATGACTTATCATTGTATGATCTGATAATTGTTGGGCTAGATCTGAATGCTAACACATGTTTTATGTTGTAAATGTTATGATCTAGGTATGACTAAAGTCTAGAACAATTGTGGAGTTTTAAGTTATTATTTGTAGATCTATACGCTAGTTTGCCTTGGTGAAGGCATGTATACATGCTGGTTCATAACCTCCAAGTAGCATATGCAGAAGAAAAGCTTGTTGTTCAAAGATGACTGATCTATCTGATCAGTGTTGTTGTTTTACTATTGTCTATCAATGATTTCTTCATTAGATCTGAAAGTAGAACTGACTGTATAAGGAGATTGAGTCTAATTGATTGACTAATTGAGTAAGAAGGGTGATCTTTTCTATCATTTGTTTAGAACTCTGTAATTTGACAATAGATATTTAGAATATTCTAGTTGGTACGGTTTTGATTCAGAGGTTTTTATGATTTAGTATTTTTGAAGGTATATGCAGGTTTGGTTAAAGGAATTAGCATATACATGCAGGTTGGCCTCACTGAAGTAGCGTATACATTCTGACATATGATTTTTGAGGTTGCAATTCGTTCTAATTGTTGATGTAGTGTTCTGGGTTTAGCTTTGTGTTCTGGTGACAGTGATTTCACTAATCAAATTGACTTATTATTGATAGTTGCAGTTATTGCAGTGGTGATTAATTTTGGGCTTCAATGTTACTGATGGGTCCAGTATGAAAATTTGATGAAACATGGCTTTCATATTGTGTTGTTACATACCAAGAGTATCCAATCTAAAAATTTATGAAACGTGGTCCCTGGAGCTAGGGGGTTGGAGCTCCCTTCCAGTAGGAGCTATAAAACAAGAGAATGTTGTAGCCTTCAATAGGTAGATGCCTGCGTACTAGAAAAGTTTGCACCAGTACAAAATTTGTAAACACTTTTTATTATAAGAAGATTGAAGACTGAGACGACACCAGCGATGGTTTTTTTCCCACATTGGGTTTCCACCTGAAAAATCCTGGTGTTCATGTGTGTTGCTTATGTGTGTTTATTTATTCTTCTCTTACTGCATTTGTTTACGACTTAATGCATCACAGTCTGATTTAAGACAATGAATTAGTTGGTTATTACATATATGCTGGTTTCATTCTTTATAGTCACGGACATACGCTAGTTGGTTTCAGTAAAGTAGTGTATATTGTTTGAAAAGGAAAGTCATAATAGTGAAAGTTAAAATACGTATTCACCCCCCCCCCCTCTCAGCATTTTTCCCAACAATTGGTATCAGATCAGGTCCTTCAAAAGAATCTTGATCGCTTGAAGGGAGATCTCTTAAGATGAATAATCACGAAGGCATGGGATCTATCAAACCACCAATCTTCAACGGAAATAACGTAGCATATTGGAAGATAAGAACTAGAGCCTATCCTCAGTCACTTGGAGCTTATGTTTGGGCAATTTTGGAAGGAGGATAGCAATATCCAACAGCAGTACCCACAGATCTAGCAGAAAAGAAAGCATATGAAAACAGTGCCAAAGTCGTCAATGCGTTATTGGGAAGTCTATCAGAATCAGAATTTGTCAAAGTCATGCAACTCAACACAGCCAAAGAAATATGGGACAAAATCATTCAGAGTTACAAAGGAGACTCCCATGTAAAACATGCTAAGCTCCAAACTCTCAGAATTCAGTATGAAACTCTCAAGATGCATAGTAATGAAAGTATTGCTAGTTACTTTTTACGAGTAGATGAGGTAAACTTTGTAAAGAAGCTTCAACGGGTTTCTGGAAGATTCAGAGGTAAGCTTCCATTCAAATTTTTTTCTTGTGGTAGAGTTGGTCATTATGCCGCTAAATATCCTCATAAAGATAATCATGAAAAAGGAAAGGAGTCTGCAAAAGGTAATAGAAAATAGTTTGTTAATAGAAGAAGTTATTATACTCATGAAGATAGTGATGGCTTGTCTAATAATGATGAAGATGAATCTGAACAAGATTTTAAACTACTCATGGCTTATGACAATGATGATTTTATGGATGCCTTAGAAGAGGAAGATTTTCTTGAAGAAATCACTTAACTTAAAATATGTTTGGAAGAAAAGAATATGGTCATAGACACTTTGACACATTAACTCACTGAAAGATAAAAGCACAATGAAAAATTAGAATGTGAAGTAGTGGGTCTAAGAAAAGAACTTGAGAAGACAAAATCTCTTAATCTTAGATTTGCTAAAGATCAGAAACCTTAGATGAAATCATCAAGGTTCAGTGTTCTCAACTTATAAATATTGGTCTTGGATACACTAGAGAAACATCCCAACTAGAAAAGCCTTCAGTCAGCACCAAAATCTATCTTGATGCAGCAAAAACCAATGAACAATGCGTCAATCCTTACCAAAATCCTAAAGGTACTCCCCAGGTAAATCATGCTCATTTTACTCCAAGGGTGAACATCAATAAAAGCACCAATCAAAAGGTGAACAACACCAAAATATTTTATGATCATAGAAACTTCTTCTTTAATGGACAATGTTTTTCATGCCATAACTTTGGTCATAAAGCTGCTCAATGTGTTTCTTACAAGACTATCATGACTAGAGAAGCAAGAAAACAAAGGAGCATGACGGGAATCAAAAAAATCTCTTATAATAACTTTTCTCCTCTTGAAAATGAAATGGAATGTTTATTTTGCAATAACTTTGGTCATGAAGAATCTCAATGCAGGAGAAAATTTCGACCAACAATTCAAAAGGAACAAACATCATCAAATTCCAAGGTATGGAAAAGGAAGGAATTTCAGTCAGAAATATGTGGCATAGATTTATTTTCAGAAGGACAAGAAAATCAGTGGTACATTGATAGCGTATGCTCTAAACACATGACAGGCGATAAAAATAAACTCCTTTCTTACAAAGCTTTAGAAAAGCAAAAGAATGTCTCTTTTGGAAATGACACACCTATTGTCATTAAGGGTAAGGGTTCTGTTTATTTAAAAGAAAAGATTAAAGTTGGAAGTGTTATGTATGTTGATGGTTTAAAGCATAATTTGTTGAGTGTTAGTGAAATGTGTGATCAAGGAAATGAAGTTGTGTTTCAATCAAAATAATGTGTAGTTCATGAGCTTGACATAGCAAATACCATAATCAAAGGTACAAGAACTCCAAGAAATATATATATACTAAAAGGAGGTCAAGAACAATGCTTTCTACGAAAAACAAAATAGAACTAGTTATGGCACAGAAGATTGGAGCATCTAAGATTTTCTCAAATAAGAAAAGCATGCAGGCTCAAGGTGGTTCTTGATCTTCCAGATATCATCATCCCAGAAAATACCATATGCAAACCATGTCAATTCGATAAGAAAACTAGAGTTCAATTTAATGCCAAAGGAGGATCAGAAAGTAAGCCTCTTGAAGTCACTCATATTGTTTTGTGTGGGCCAATAAGGAAAAAGTCACCTCGTGGAGAAGAATACTACATTTTATTCATTTATGATTTTTATAGAATGTGTTGGATTGGTTTACTAAAGCATAAAGATGAAGCATTTAAAAAGTTTAAAGTCTTCAAAGCTTTAGTTGAAAATGAATTGGATCTAAAAATCAAATGTCTCATATCTGATCATGGAGGAGAATTCATATCAGATGGATTTTTTGAATTTTGTGAACAACATGGAATAAAAAGACAATTCTCTGTTGCCAGAACTCCTCAACAAAATGGCGTGGTGGAAAGAATGAATAGAACAGTTCAACAAATGGATTGAGCTATGCTTGATGAATTTGGAACTCCTGACACCTTCTGGGTTCAACTGCACATACTAATCAAATCTCATGTTCATGTAAATAGTGATCAAACTCCATATGAAATTTGGTATGGTAAGCCTCCTACTATAAAACATTTCAGAGTTTTTGGAAGCAAATGTTTCATCAAAAAGACTGATGAAAAACTTGGTTAGTTTGAACCCATAGCAGATGAAGGGATATTTCTTGGTTATTCATCTAGAAGTAAAGGATATAAATGTTATAATAAGATACTTCAAAAAATTGTTGAATGCATTGATATTGTAATCGATGAAGCATGCAGAAATCCGAAACAGGTGAAATCAACAAAGGAAGATGATAATGATGAAGACAGTGAATTCTTTCCCGTATCAAATCGAAATGATACAGAGGAAGAAACCAATGAAGTTTCAGAAGAAGATACAACTGACAAGGAAAAGGCTCCATCCATGTATGTTCAAAAGAATCATCCAAAATCTCAAATTCTAGGAGAAAAAGGGTCTGGAGTACAGACAAGAAGAACTTTTGTAGGATCTTCCAGTTATCTAGAATTATTATCCTCCATAGAACCACAATATGTAAATGAAGCTAGCAGAGATGAATGTTGGTTTAAGGCCATGGATGAAGAACTTGACCAAATTGAAAAGAATGATGCTTGGGAATTAGTTCCTAGACCTCATGGTAAAAATGTTATAGGAACAAAATGGATATTCAAGAATAAGTTGAATGAAAATGGAGAGATTATTAGAAACAAAGCAAGACTTGTTTTTAAAGGGTATGCTCAACAAGAAGGTATAGACTTTGAAGAAACTTTTTCACCTGTTGCTAGACTTGAAGCCATAAGAATGTTTCTTGCTCTTTCAAGTTTTTGAAAATTTAAAGTGTATCAAATGGATGTAAAATCTGCATTTCTTAATGGAGATTTAGAAGAAGAAATATATGTTGAACAACCAGAAGGATTCATTCTAGGAAATTATGCAAAGATTGTATGCTAACTCGAAAAGGCTCTATATGATCTGAAACAAGCTCCAAGGGCATGGTATTATCATCTTGACAAATATCTTCAACAACAAGGTTTCACAATGGATCTGCAGACAGCAACTTATATACAAAATTGAGAATGATAAACTACTAATTATTGTTGTTTATGTTGATGATATCATCTTTGGTAGTAATGAAGAATATATGAGTCAAAATTTTGGTTATGTTATGCAGCAAGAGTTTGAAATGTCTTTACTTAGAGAACTAACTTATTTTCTTGGTCTACAAGTACAACCAACAAAAAATGGCATCTTTCCTTCACAAACTAAATATCTCAAGTAGATTCTGAAGAAGTACGGAATGGAAGATTCCAAACCAGTATGTACTCCAATGGTAACAGGAAGCAGTCTCAGTTCTAATGACAAATCTCCTACAGTGAATCAACCAGCATCCAAATCTATGATTGGAAGTCTACTTTATTTAACAAGTACCAGACCAGATATTATGCATATAGTAGGAATTGTTGGAAGGTTCCAAGCCAATCCAAAGGAATCACATCTTCAAGTTGTAAAAAGAATATTCAAATATCTCAAAGGAACTCAAGACTTTGGTCTATGGTATCCTAAAGATACAGATCTCACTCTTCATGCCTATATATATGTGGATTGGGTTGGAAATGTTGATGACCGAAAAAGCACTAGTGGAGGTGCATTCTATATGGGATCACGATTGGTATCCTGGTTTAGCAAGAAACAAAGTTCGATTTCCTTATCTACAGTTGAAGCAAAATATGTGGTTGCTACATCTTGCTACACACAACTACTCTGGATGATGCAAACATTACAAGATATTCAAATCACATGTTCTCTACCCATCTCTATCCTATGTGATAATACAAGTGCTATTAGTATTTCAAAAAATCCAGTCATGCACTCCAACACCAAGCACATACCCATTAAGTACCACTTTCTACGAGAACAAGTGCTTGAACAAAAGGTTAAATTAGAGTATGTTCCCTCCAAAGAAGAGGATTTTGATATATTTACCAAACCGCTTCCCAGAGAAACATTTGAATATCTCAGACAAAAGTTGGGAGTAGTTTCTGCATCATCCTAATGTTAAAACCAATTTTCAGAGGAATGTTTCCTATACATAGGTTTCATGAAGCAGAGTCGCGTATATACGCTAGTTTCTATGGTTATAGTTGCATATGTGTTTTTTTTATAGAAAAACAGTGGGTCAAACTCAAAATCAGCTTTTGGCATGGGTGTTCAGTCTGATATTAATGGTTATAGTCTGCTGATATACTTCATTCATTACTGTTTATTTGATTGATGAAGATGCCTTGATGAATTAATTTTTGACAATGCACAAGTAGCACAAGTTTTGGGGGGGAGCATTAGGCTTCAAAAACATATGCATTGTTTTCATCACGGTTGTTGAATTCAGTTATGGCCTCAGATATTCATATCATTTGTTGTAAAGGTCATGTAAAGACCTATGGTGTAATAATATGACTCTTTCTGTCATAGTCTATTAATGAGTCCTTTTGGACATTTGATGTAATTTGTACCCCCACTACGCATGGGAAGGATGATGTAATAATTGCAATTTTTCAGTCATGTATGAACATTTGGTATATCCCCACTTAGTTGGGTGATTAATGTATGTATGAATCATTGATAGGAAGGTCATACTCACAGAATTGAGTTATAGAGTCATGTTATTCTTTTAAAAATGTCTATACAAACTCTGCATGTACTCAGGGGGAGCATGGACAACATAGTATATCTCAAAGGGGGAGAATATCTTGGTCCACCCTTTACCCTTGATGTCAAAGGGGGAGAGTATCTTAGTGTTGCTTGATATATATAACAAGTTCTACAACTTGGTGTTGCTTGATATATCTAGCAGGTTCTACAGTTTGAAGTAATCAACACCAACATGGTTGCCATCAAGTCCAAAGGGGAAGATTATTGGCATTATGGTACATGTGTTGTCCTTGATGGCAACCCACTCACAAATAAGTTCAGATTTTATAAAGGGAAACTCACATTATAACAGGTCAATTCGGAGATAATAGGGTAATGGTACAAAAGAATAGGATGATGGGACAAAGGATTACAAATCAGAATTAAGCAATTGAAGAAAAAGAATGTTTTAAGTTATTTTAAGTTGTATACGCTGGTTCACCTAGCCTAAGTAGCGTATACAAGCAGGTTCACAGAACAAAAAGAGCGTATACGTATGCATGCACTTTCGCAATAGGAAAAGTGCTTATGGGATGGAAAATTAAGGAAAATTAAGATTAATGAATACTAAGGGCCCATACCATGGTATTAGCCCACAATATTGAGCGAAATAACGGTTACTTGATCCCGTCCAAGAATACCACAGGTTCAAAGTGTTGTTTTGGTATGACGTATTGAAAAAGGTTAAAACTATATAAGGAGGAGAAGATCAAATGGCTAAGTGTGCAAGTGAAAGGGTTTTTCATGAATACTTCTATCTGAAGTATATCTTATGTCGTAAGGGCTAAGGTTATGATATGATCTGAAATATCTTGTGCACCTTTTGATACAATGTTGGATTAGGATCATGAGACCTGAAATGACTTATCATTGTATGATATGATAATTGATGGGCTAGATCTGAATGTTAACATGTGTTTTATCCTGTAAATCTTATGATCTAGGTATGACTGAAATCTGGAACAACTATGAAGTTTTAAGTTATTATTTGTAGATCTATATGCTGGTTCACATTGGTGAAGGCTCATATACAAGCGGATTTGGCACCTCCAAGTAGCGTATGCAAAATAAAATCTTGTTGTTCAGAGATGACTGATCTATCTGATCAGTGCTGTTGTTTTACTGTTATCTGTTAATGATGTGTTCATTAGATGTGAAAGTATAACTGACTGTATAAGGAGATTGAGTCCGATTGATTGATTGATTGAGTAAGAAGGGTGATCTTTGCTACTATCTGTTTAGAACTCTGTAATTTGATAGTATATCTTCAGAATATTCTGGTTGGTACAGTTTTGATTCAGAGGGTTTTATGATTCAGTATTTTTGAAGGTATACACAGGTTTGGTTAAAGGAATTACCGTATACACGCAGGTTGGCTTCATTTAAGTAGTGTATACATTCTAAAATATGATTTTTTAGGTTACAGTTGGTTCTAATTGTTGATGCAATGTTCTAGGTTCATCTCTGTGTTCTAGTGACAGTGATCTAACTGTTCAAATTGACTGATTGTTGGTAGATGTAGTTATTGCAGTGGTGATTAATTTTGGGCTTTAATGTTACTAATGGTTCTAGTATGAAAATTTGATGAAACATGGCCTTCATATTGTGTTGTTACATACCAGGAGCATCCAGTCTGAAAATTTTTGAAACGTGGTCCCTGGAGGAAGAGTGAAGGTAGTATACTTTTATAGGTTTGTGCCTACGTACTAGTAAACATATCTGCAAGTACAAGAGCTAGGGGGTTGGATCTCCCTTCCAGTGGAAGCTGAAAAATGAGAGAAGTTTGTATCCTTCAGCAGGTAGATGCCTGCGTACTGGAAAAGTTTGCACCAGTACAAAATTTGTAAACACTTTTTATTATATGAAGATTGAAGACTGGGACGAAAGTAGCGATGGTTTTTTTCCCACATTGGGTTTCCACCTGAAAAATCTTGGTGTTAATGTGTGCTACTTATGTGTGTTGATTTATTCTGTTCTTACTACGTCTGTTTACTGCTTAATGCATCACACTCTCATTTAAGACAATGAATTAGTTGTTTATTACATATACGTTGGTTTCATTATTTATAGTCGTGGATATACACTGGTTGGTTTCAGTAAAGTAGCGTATATTGTTTGAAAAGGAAAATCATAATAGTCAAAAGTTAAAACATTGATTCACTCCTCCGCTCTCAACATTTTGAAAATCTTTGGTCGAAGTGTGAATGGTCGGATAGGTAGTAATACATGATAAATTTAGCCTTTTACTCATTTACTTATGCAAATAAATCGATAACTATTTCAAGGGCTTGTAAGCATGACTCTGGGATACAAAGATAGGTTGTAGTATAGATAAGATAAACTTAAACAAACAAATTCTTCCTCTGCAATAAGACAATGTTGTTTATATAGGAGAAAGAAAAACTAAACATAGAATATAGCATGCATGAGTATATATCATTTCATTTGAGTTTGAAATGTGAAGACAATTGAAAAAGAGCAGAGACACTGAATTCTGAATCAACTGACATCAAATACTCAAAGAACACAGAGAGGAAATAAAACAATTGACAATGAACAAAACAAATCCCATGCACCATACCGTAAGAATCCTTGGATAGTAATATCGATGACCCTTAATACATAAGCAACATGCATCATTGATTGATCACACAAGCATGAATATCTGAAAATTGGCACTAACACATCACTCAACCAGCAACAACCATTTATGTATTCATTCATCAGAATATATAATCAATACATATGATCAAAACATGTTTAGGTTCGTTGTGTCTTCAATCCAACAGAGGATCAGTCCAAAACTAAAACAAACATAGTAAACTACTATTTTTTAAATGCTTTTACTCCCAACATAAAACATAAAGAATCTTTTGTCCCTTTGAAACCAAAAACAAACTTTTTTATACAAAATAACTTAAAAAGTCTTCGAACTAATCATCATAACTGAAATAGAAAAAACACCAAAAAGATGTTTTTATAACTGTTCAAAAGCCTGCGTAGCAGCTGTGCAGCACTGGAAACTTCATCCTTATAGAAAAGACACGTGGAAACGATTTTAAGGGGGTGAGTTGGACACCACATGTACCCCATGCCAACCTCTTCAAAACCTGATAGGTGGCCACCATCCAGCATGTGTGAGATAGTTTGGGCACAGCCTGCGTAGCAAAATTGTTGCAACTATTCTCTGAATGCCTTCCAGTACTCCTGAATGTTATCATGATACTATATGACAATCAACATATCAACTTCAACATATTAAAATATCAGGAAATAAATAAAAAAATTTGAAAATAAGAAAGGAGGCTTGGTCACTTCCTTTTCCTCTTGCTTGACATTTTACTGCTAAAAGCCTTGGTGTTGGGATTTTTGGTCTTGGAATATGGAGTAGTGAAGTCATGTTTCTCAACAGGTGGTGATAAAGTGGGTGTGGCCTTAGTCATGATCTTAGTATCAAATTTAGGCATCTTCATGAGAGGAGGTATTATAGTTGCTCCCTCATATCTCTTTAGCAATCTACGTGCCTCCTCCAAATCTTGCATCATACTTCTCAACTGAGCATTCAGGACCAAGTTTCTAACATACCAATTTTTGCATTGTCTCATTACTGGCTCAAAGAATTTGACAAAATTCTTACTCGTATCAAGGGATTTGGATGCTTCTTTGACTTTATGGTCACAATTTTCAAGAATATGTTGAATGGAATTTTTATACTCTAGATTTTGTTGCCTTAATTGATTCACCTGATATTTACTTTCTTCTAACTCCTCTAGGCACCTCTGATACTCTTTCCATTGACTTATTGGGAGTATTCCAGGACCTTGAGCTATTTGTTTCATTTGCTGCACATATTTAAACTTTGATTTGAACACCCTGACTGTTGGCTCACTAGGCCCCATTACAACATTCTTGGTTTGTTCAGCAAAAGCAACTTGTTTTTTCTTTCCTTTGGCAATTGCTACAGGTGACTTTTTCTTGTCCTCTGTTGGTTTAATAGCTTGTTTTATATCTCAGTTCTCTTTCTCCAGAGGTGATATTCTCATCTAGTTTTTAAACAGTGCCTCTTTCATCTTTTTTATCTCAGGGTCCTCTTATTTGTATTGCACAACATTGTTTCAAGTGGTGTTATGTACTCCTCATAGTCTAGTTGCACCATTTCCAGGCCCTTGACTTCATCCACTTTATCATTAACTTTCACATATGTCTGCTTGTCTTCAAAAATTTCCACAATCGCTTGAGGGGTTGCCTCTTCCTGGGCCTTTTTGACTATAGACCTCGTTCTGGGTCTCATCACAAACTCATCTTGGATTTTGCCCTCAATTTTGACTTTAATTTTGGCTTGTTGATCTGATGTCACCTACTCTTCTGTCTCTTTTTATGCCTTGTCATCCTTCATGCTTTGCAATTTAGCTTTCTTGCTCAATTTGCCCACTAGTTTCTTGCTTCGATTGTCACCTTCCTTCTTTATGGGTTTCATCTTCATGACTGAATGAATGTTCTCCCTTTTTGGATTTTCTTGCTTGGGCTCCTCTTTATCTATCTTCATTGATGGTGACCTAGTTTGTGGCAAGAGATCAATACTTGAAAGAAAATCAAACCAAAGCATTTTCTTTCCAATAACAGGCTTAACTAAGATTTTGATTAAAGAAAAATGGAATAGAGTTGAATCATGGTTATCTTTTTGAATTTGTACTTTGGTGGCCATTCTTTCTAAACTCTTCAGTAGGAAATAAGGGGGGTCATTGGCTTGCTTTTGGTGAAATTCCATAGTAACCTGAGATGGTACTAGTATATTCTACTAAACCTACCCTCACAGGTGAAGCATGTTTGGATAACCTTCAGAAGGTCGACATATTGTTCTTGAAGATAAATGTTGGGGAAGGTGGAAGCAAACTTGTCCAGATACCCTAGTTTCACAAACTATTTGTTAGCCAAAATATCTAATTCATCCCCCTTGAGCCACTTCTCCCCTGTTGTAGGGAGGTTGGTTGCATCAGCAATAAACTTCTCAGTTAATATAATCTTCAGGTCTCCTCGTTTCACTCTGTTGTATTGGAAATTAAGATAAAATAAACTAGAAATTTTAGCATTGTGACATATTTTTTGAATCTTTTGACAGAAAGGAATGCACCATGTGTAAGCCACTCTAATGGCAGGGGATGAATTAAGCAGCCTCAAAGTGTTGGGTTTGGTACGTACAAGGTCTCATCCATTTTTTCTAGTTTCAGGGGCCATCCTATCTCAACACCTAGCAGATTGAATTGGAGTTTAGGCTATGGCTACATGTACAGACCCAAAGGAATGAATATGACCATGAGTGACAGCACAACTCTACTTAAGCAGTTGTGACAGCAAGATGGTGACAACGCAGTTTATGGGGTTGAATACAAGCAAGAGACTTTGAAAATGTAAAGACACCTGATATGAATCCTTCAAGAAATATTCATCGTCAAAATTTCATGTCTATAGCAATGTGATAGCACATTCAAAGGTGAAACTATGTTTTTCAAATAAAACAGACTGTGCACAACACAAATTTTCTAGTAGGAACAGACACGATTTTGACACAGTAACCAGGATAAATAGAAATGAGGATTTCGGGAGAGATGACTAAATTCCTACCTCTCCAATGCTTGCAGTGAAATAGTGTGTTGATGGCTAGCCTGAGATGAAACCCCCCTTGTGTAGAAAAACGCATCACAAAGTTTGAACTCCTCTACGACTTGTAAACTCCCCTACAATTTCTGAGCTTCTCTGTGTTTTCTAAACTTCTTTGCAATCTTTGCTTCAGAATAGGACCACTCATCTCATTCTACATGAGGGATGAGTCCATCACCTGCGGTCAATCATAAAGGAAATTGGTGGCCTTTACAATGATTTCAAATTATGCTGATGTAACAAGTTTGACAAGTAACCCGTGTTCCTCATGAAATTCACATGCTTAACGTAGCATTGTTTAAGTATTGTAGGGTGGCAAAGGATTTAAATATGATGGATTTGGTAACCAAAGTTTTTCGAGGGTTAAAAAGGTCGATGAGTCAATCATGGTGTGTAATGATGCTTAGGGAAGGGGGTATTTTAGGCCTAGGGATGTGTAGTTAAGTTAAAATGATGATGAGGGTTTAGGCCTAAAATGATCGATAAGAATAATGTAAACATTAGGGAATGAGGGGAAGTAATGTAATGAGGGAAAAAGGAGATAGGTTGAGGGATTCATATAATGTCTAGCAAGGGCATCGATCAAAATATTTATGATTAGGATCCTTTCAAGATCCTTCCTTCAATAGCAGACACTTTGACCATATTACCAACCTATCAATACCTAATATCCAGACTCAACAATTTATTACAAAACCTTTCCATACAATAGACACCCCTTCCCAATGACTGACCTTGATGACTAGAGTGATGACTTAACTAATGATGATTCCTTTAGGAAACAGGTCAATCATGACAGCGAATAAATTTACGATTTTGACCTCCTTTAAAACAACAAAAATTAACTCGAAGTACATTTCGACTGACAAACTAAACTACTCTAAAAGAAGTGATGTTTCCTATTGAATTTGAGATTCCCTCATTAAAACTTATCGTTTAACTTCTCCCAAACACTTCAACCGAGGAAGAATGCCTCCTTTATTTGGCTCGACTCAATGAACAATGTGGTGATGCTCCTCTAGCAAACAAGGCTCACAAAAAATATGTCAAACTTCAGTACGACAACTATGTTCGACCCCACATTTTTTATGAATGTGATTTAGTCTTGGTCTACTATAAACGACATGATAAACTCGGTTTGTGAGAGTTAGAAGTCCATTGGATTGGTCCTTACATTGTTAAACATGTGCTAAAGAAAGGGGTGTATGTGCTCATCAATTATGAAGGGAACACTCTCGTTGAGCCCCACAATGGGATCTATCTTAAAAAGTACTATGCCTAAACCTCTGGTCATGGTGCCTTGTATATATGTATATATTTCCAAAAATAAAAATAATAAAAATAAAAATAAAAATCACATTTTTCATCTTTCCTTGAGGTATATCGTTGAAACTAGCATATTGAATTAGGATTCACTATTCTTGGCCCTGCATTATTGGCCTTTTCCGTCACCATTTCAGTTTGCCTTAGGGCCCACCCTGCCAGATTTCAGTATTAACCGTGACTTTTTGCATGTTGTAATGTGTGCGATAGAGCCTACCCTCCATGGGTACCCCAAAATAACACATGATTGTAACTTTAGTGCCCATGTTGCCATTATTTGTAGGTTTGGGGATCGTCTTTAGTACCCTCCATGACATCGAATTTGAGCCTCATGCCTCTCTTTGTCTATTATTTATCGCCACCATTCCCTATAGGAGGTCCTTGCATTTTTACTTGTTGCTTTATGTTATCCATGCTATATTTTGTCATAATAATGCTTACCTTCATTATGCTTTCCAAACTTTCTTTCATGCTCAACCTCTTACCTTTTCTTTAGCCTTGCCTCCATCTCACAACCCATTCTCACCTTTCAAAGAGATCGTTGCGATGAGTGGATTTCTATTTCCAGACACTTCACCACTACTTCATGCTTTGCTTAGGTTGATTATGGCAACTTCAGAACAAGATGTGTACCTTTATACCACTCGTCTCTCTGGAACGAGTTTCCTTTTGGACTTCTTTTCATGCTCGTTAAAAAATGAAAATCATGAGCTCCTTTTGCTATAATTTCATGCTCGTTAAACCTACATGAGAATGTCAAGTTCCTTTGGTCTTCTTTTCATACTTGTTAAACCAAGAAAATCCTGTGTTTATTTTGTTATATTTTCATCATCATAAAACCTATATGAAAATGTTGGGTTCTTTTCATCCTTTCCTACTCGTTAGTCAACATGAAAGATGATGAATAGTCTTTTTTCCATTCTCTGGATCATTAAACCATAAGAAGGACATGAGTGTACTTTTATCTCTTTTCTCACCTTGCATAAAAATCACGAAAAAAAGAACCATTATGAGTATCCTTTTATCACTTTTCCAGGCTCGTTAAAACTAAATGAAAAAGGAGACTATTGAGAGTACTTGTATTCTCTTTCATTTTCACTAACTATGAAGGGAATACATTATACAAAGGCAGGGGGAGGTGGGTCTTTGTTATCTTTTGCATTGTATCATGGCATTTGTATGTCTCCCTTGAACATGCCACTTGTTTGAGTCTTACAATTGGTATTTTCCAAAATTTAAAACCACACCATCAACTTGATTCGAGTAACTCTATTGTTGAGTTAGTATCTCACCCAATTAGTTACCCTTCCTCTATGGGCTTTGATGATACCCTTTTGTGTCATCATTGTGTCTGTTGGTATTCTTCAATCTATGCTACCAAGATCATTGTTTTTTCATGCTAGTATATGTTTAAGGGAAGTGTTAGTCAAATTTGGCCATTTACAAGTATCATTATACCTTTTGTGTCAACCATACTTGTGTCAGTTGTGCATCAATTCTTCAACTACTATCATTAAAGAAGTTATCTTGGTGTTAGTTTCATGTCGATTGATGGGGAATACATCAAGGCCTTGATTGATGAACCTCTTCCCATAAACTTTAGCACCTTATCTAGGATATAGATCTAGAAACAATCTAGTACCTCAGAGTTTGTAGTCATTTGTGGCATGTTTCCTTGCGATTGATAGTGGGTTTTCATCATTGGCCCATATTGATTCATCTTACGGAATGCTCAACTTTAGCACATTCATTCGCACTCTGTATAATATGCTAGATACCTTGGGAACCATTTTCATTATCAATGGCTTCCCTCATGTTTATTAATGGGATACCTCAATATCTGGTAATTAGACAGCCTCCCTACATGCTTGACATCAACTCATTTATTCACACATGATAGAGACGTACCATCGGTACTAATCAAAGACCTTGGGGCATGGGGCTGCCTCACTCTTGACCATTGCCTCCCCTAAGTTGCGATTCAATAATATATTATGTACTTTGAGGGTCATCATTGGGGGAACTTACATCATTGTCCAACCCTGTTGATAACTATTATGCCATAGATCTATATTGTATCATGACTATTCCTTATTGTCATGTGTCCGCAGTATGTTGTGTGGGTGGCCATGTTCTATTCTCTCTAATCCGGATCCTTTTACTTCATTCATTCATTCAAAATTACAATTAAAAGAGCATGTAACCACCAGTGCATACACATAACAAAAGAGGAACAGAAAAGGCAACCATAAAGAGAAAGCGACACAAAACTTGATAACAAAGTTCACCCAATGTGGGCTATGTCTTCGAGCCCTACTCAAAGTGGGGAGGCCTCTTTCATTAATCTTCATCAAAATTAAAATGCATACAGTTTAAATTAACACCTTATACCTCTACTTCTGAGGATTGCCTGAAAAAGCACAGCTCTGCTAAAGAAATGGATTGCGTGGTTGGATTCAGGAAAATTTTCATGAAAATTAACTATAAAGTTGTCCCAATTTTGTGTTGGTGACCTCTGGAGCTATAGGGAATCTTTTAGATTCCCTAGGGAATATTCTAAGGAATATTATCCCTACATATTCTCTTGAAAAATGTGCTCAGCGCCTGGCTCCGGAAAGCTCCTAGTTTCGCTTGATGTTCGTATGGGTTTATATGGAAATCATTAGTCGGAGTTCCCAAGCAAGGGTCGTTGGCCCAAAGTTCGACGATCATATAATAAGAAATTGTTTGGGGAAGGTCAGGGTTTCAAACAACCCCCCCCCCCCAACTTGCATTTGTTTTATGTTAATTAATCTGTTGTAGAGTTCATTTTGGCTCGTTGTTTATTACAGTATAACATCGGTGGTTGGTTTTGACACCACCAACGATTTAGTTGGAGATCCTGTCATGCGGGTTTAACTCCCATTTGTTTCATTTAATACATATATATGTATGTTGGTTGGGGTTCGGTTAGCTGGGTTTGACCGTCGACCAACCGACACATTTTTTAATTTGAATTGGAATGCCGCCAAATTTTACCATCGAAATTTAAGTGGTCATTAGACAAATTAAGTAGGTGATTATTTGGTCGCTTTTGTTCATCGCAAAGGTGAAAAACGTCACCTCGTTAAGAATTCGTCTGGCATGCTAACTAGGCACATTCTGATTCACTTGTATTACTAACTCGGTCACTGACTAGGTTGTTGTCATCATACTAAGGTTACCTACCACGTGTCACCTCCTGATTGGCTACCTGTTGACTGTACTACCATGTCCCCTTATTGACGTCAACAACGGTATGAATGATGTCAGCATTTGTACCACTGACATCAATGCCATGTGTCATCTTGTGGGTCTTACACAGGAGCCAAAGCTTCCACGCTCACCACCTCTGGAGCAGCCTTTGAATGCAATGTCTCCCCCAGCGCTCACAGTCTTAGTAGGGCTCAGACCCAACATGGTTTCTAAGATAAATTTCTGATTTAACTTGGGCAAATCGGCAAACGCAGGGCTTGTGACCAAATCCTCAAAGAACGAGTGGCTCATAAGCAACAGACAGCTCAGCTCAAAAACTCTAAGTGTGCAAAGTGTTCTTTGTTGGACTGGCACGCGTAATTTATAGGGGTTCTTGAATTCAAATCCAACCATTCCCCCCCAAATTCGATCAATAATGTTGGTTTGGTGGCAGATATTCAAAGATTTTAGCCTTAAACGTCGTCTACCCGCTCCTCTTAACCGTCCCCTGGCCGTCAAATAATGAACAGTGACTCTAACGGTCACTTTCTGGTTGTGCTGCGGTATCTTCTTTCATAGCGCAGCTCCCTTCGCGCAGCCTCTAATACGGTAATATCACCCTTTTGCGTGCAGTATTCTTACCGCATAGTCCTTCAATTCGGGTAGTGTAGTTTATAGTCCCAGGCTTCCTTGCAACTGCCTGGAGCACTAAGACTATCCTGTCATCATATAGTTATTGAGTCGAATCTCCTGTATATGGCTTCAATCAGCTTCCATTTACCTTTCATAGAAAAGGTTCTCCATTCAACTTTGCGAGTTGAACCATGCCTCCAGCTGTGATCTCTTTAATCGCATATGGCCCCAGCCAGTGCATCTAAAACTGTCCTGGAAACTTAGCGAACTTCCTGTCATATAATAAAACCAAATCATTTACCTTGAACATGTGCAGCTTGATGTGTCGATCGTGCCATTCTTTTTCACGCTCCTTCTACACTTGCTGATGGAATCTAGCTAAGAATTTGTCTTCTTCGAGCTCCATTAGTTGTGGGAATCGCTCTTCCAAGGCTCCGTGATCCTCCATTCCTGTTAAAGCTTCTATGCATAGACTAGGCATGATATATTCCATAGGCATCACAGCTTCTACGCCATAGACCAATCTAAAAGGTGTCTGACCTATTAACTTTTTGTAAGTAGTCCTCTATGCCCATAACACTACAGGTATGCGCACGTCCCAGTCATTTCACTGCTTATTGCAAATCTTTGTCAGTGTGTTCTCCAAGATTTATTGAAGACCTCAACTGTTCCATTAGCTTGAGGATGATACAGTGTGCTCTTTTTGATAAACGTGGAATTCCTCAGTAAGCACATTGATCATTTCATTGAGGAAGTGCATACCTCGATCACTCATCAACACTTTTGGGTAGCCAAACCTGGTTAACACGTATTCAAATAAGAATTTAGTTCTTGTGGCTCCTGTACAATCCTTCATAGGCTGTGCCTCCGCCCATTTGGTCAGATACTCCATCACAGTGATAATATAGTGTGCACCTGTCTTCTTTCCTGGAGGTTGGATTGGCCCCACAAAGTCAATTGCCCATTTTTCAAATGGTTGCAATGATACCTGAGGATTTAGGGGCAACTCATCCCTCCATGATGGTCTACCTGTTCTCTGACATGCATCACATGCTTTACAATATGCTTTGGTATCCTTATGCAACGTAGGCCAACACAACCCTGCACACAAGATCTTTTGCACTGTTGTCTTTCCTGCATAATGTTCTCTTGCAACCCCACCATGAGCTTCAGCTAGGATGCTACTTCGTTCAAAATCAAGCACATATGTTTGCAATATCTCATCAGCACCCATCTTATACAAATGGTCAACGATCACCAAAAAATTGGTCGTGCACACCACTAGTTCCTTCTTTTGTTGACTGGTATATCCTTCTGGAGCCACTCTGGTAGTTAAGAAGTGGATAATATCTGCAAAATGATTATCCACTACACACACCATGAAGAGTTACGTGTCAGGAAATCCCTCCTCCAAATTAGCAGGCTCCTCCCCCTTTTCAATTCGCGATAGATGGTCAAGTCCTGCATTCAACCTTCCTGGCTTCACAGTCACTTCAAGTCATATTCTTGAAATAGCAACAACCATCTACAAATCTTCCCCCCCCCCCCAACACAGGCTTATTGACTAGGTATTTTAAGGCGGAATGGTTGGTGTACATTTTGAAATTTCCGCCCAGCAGATAATGCTTGAACTTTTGAAGCACTTACACCATAGCCAAACCCTCGTGCTCTGTCATTGAGTAGTTCTTCTCGGCCTTGGATAATTTCCTACTCGCAAATGCTATAGGGTGGTCCATCTCTCCTTCATCGACCTATGTTAGCACTACTCCCAACACAATACACGAGGCATCAACGTGCACATGGAATTCCTTCTTCCAATCTAGGAAGACCAAAATCAGTGTGATAACCATCTTTTCTTTCAATACATCCAAACTGCACTAACATTCCTCCCAACAGAATGTAACATGCTTCTTCAATAGCTTCTCCATAGGCGTAGTAATATGAGGATAAGCCTTGATGAACTTCCGATAATATCCAGTATTGACCAACGTTGTGCGCAACTATTTGACACTCCATGGGGCCTCCAAATTTACTATCATTGCGATCTTGACAGGGTCCACCAACAGCCCTTTCTTGCACACCACATGGCCTAGTAAAATTCTGAAAGGGACACAGAACAAACACTTCTTCAAGTTCGGTGCGATATGGTATCTTCAGCACGTATCCAACATTAAGTGTAGACTGGCTACATGGCGCTTTACTAACCCAAACATCGTCTAGTCGTCAAAATACACCTCCAAGAACTTGTGAATAAATTCCTTGAATGTCATGATGACTACACGAGAGAGTATCTTCGGTGCATTCTTGAGTCCAAATGGCATCACTGTATACTGGAAATGACCCCATTCTATCACGATTGTTGTTTTCTTCCTGTCTTCTGGCATGATCTTAATCTGATGGTACCTAGAGAATCCATCAGTGAATGAGTAGGCTTCTTTCCCTCCAACATTTTCCAACACCTCATCTGTAAATGGTGTCGTAAAAGGATCATGGATGTAGGCATCGTTAAGCTTTCTTAGATGTACACAAATCCTTATTTCTCCCTTTTGTTTATTTTCTTGAACCACCATCGGGCTTACCCAATCAGACTCTTCAACTGGTTCAATGATGCCTGCTTCCAGCATCTTATCTAGATCTAAACAAACCTTTTCCTTGTATTTGGGATTAAGGTGATACAAGCTCTCCTTGATATGCTTTGCGTCCAGCGTCAAAGTAATTTTCATCACCGGTCAACTATGATGCCTTTCAAGTCCGAAAATTTCTTAGGAAAAAGATCCTGGTACTCATGGAGTAACTCAGTAACTTTGTCCACTATGACATCATCCCAGTAATCTTCGATCTTTGCAAATTTTGGCTCTACTTCGGTACCAATGTTGACTTACTTGGTTTTTAGTGGCACGGTGATGTCCAAATTTTCTATCTGTGGACCCTCGACCTCACAGTGGCCTTTGGCCTCTGGGATATTAATATTTCTTGGATCTTCATCCTCCCCCTCAGTAGTCACATTATAGCATTCTAGCGCATGGCGCAGGTGGGTGCTCTAATCTGGTTGAACCAACTACAAAGGATCTTGTGGAATTCTGAAGATCAATGCCTTAACCTCCTGTAGAGCTTCATCAATTATTTCGAACCCATCTTCAAAACTAAACGTCATTAAGAAACCTTCCCTTAATATATCCCACTCCATGGTGCCATGGCAGAGCTCGGTTTCTAGGTACCAATTCATAGGGGTTATATCCAAAGTATGACAGAATAAGTGCACCCACTCTAGCTGCGGCTCTGTTCCATAGACTATAGTCCATTTCGCCAAATGATCATGTGGATCATTTCTCCCATCATATTTTTCAGTTAATCTTACTTTAGGATGACCAAATTGCAACCTCATCATTCTCCTGTAATTGCGTCATTCATCAAATTTGTCCTTGTGTGTGTACCCCACCACCATGCGGGCACAGCGCGTAACGCCAAATCCAGTGCTTCAAAGGAAACCAAAAATTTATCTACATCAGTTAAACCATCATAATAGGGTAAATTTCTTACCTCCGATGACACACATCACATCGATTTAGTCATCATGTTGTAGTGCAATGTAGATACTTCATGCAGCCTATTCTGCCAGTGCTCCAACTCGTCATCTGAATCTGAGGTACAGGAGATTTCGCAGTCCCATGCAATTCATCCATCAGTTATTGGATTAATCCACTCCTAGTTTCATGTTGTTATTTTGTAAATTTGAGCCAAGTCATCATCACTTTCTTCATACTCACGGACCGGTTCAGTATAGCGTGGCCCTTCTGCAGGGTCCAATGGCACTACAACGCGGAGTGACTTTCTTCCAAACGACATTGTCCACTTATTCAAGTTGATGACTCCATTCATATCAATGGCCCAATCAATTCCGAGGAGCACAGGATATGGATTACTATCATCAAAAATATCTATTACTTCAAAATCAGTCAGCGTGCTCGCACCTTCTATATCTACGGTGACTCCATGTAGTCATCCCATAGGGATAATCTTCTGTTGTTTCACCATTCATAGTTGAATCAGAGACCACTGTAGCATAGGTCCCCCCATTCTCTCCCATGTCTGTTTAGGCAAAACGTTCGCATCAAATCCTAGATCCAAAATAACCTAGTCCATCTCATAATCTCCTATATGCGTAGTGAGCCTCATTTCGCGCCCAGTTCTTGCCTTATGTTTGCCAATATTTCTAACTACGTGATGTCCACCAGGAGTATTTTCCTTACCAGCACACTTATTTATCAACTCCTATAGCCCGTTCACAACCTTTCTATCAAGTAGAAGTTTCATGCAGGTTTCTAGGAACGTGGTGAGTACAGAGGGATCAATTTCTGTGGACGCGTTGATTTTTGAGGTAGATGCCTCAGTGAAGCTTTTCTTCACTTCCATAAATGTCTCCTTCGCGCATTCTAGGTCGAAGCCAACTTCCTTTTCTCGGGCCTTCCGAACCCATCCATTCTCTTTATGTTGTTCTCCCTTATCTTCCCCAGTCGTTACTCCACTTCTTAGCACTGTATTCACATTTGGATCCTCCTCACGAGGCTCAACCCTCACCATTTGTAAGTTTTTTGTAGGGTTTTGAGGTTGTGCCTTCTTCTCCTGTAGCTTGGATATCAGCACAGGACATTCTTCTATCATATGGTCAAGTTGAGTGCAGTATTGGCATGATGGACGCGTCTGATTCTGAAACTCCCACGTGTAGTGCCCTCGTGTCCCGCAATTATAGCAAATAACTTGTCTACAACCTCTACCAAGTCCTCCTCCTCCTCAGCCTCATTTATGCCCCTGATATCCTCCACATGCTCCCCCAACACCGTAATCCGGAGGCCGATTTTCTACTTGCATTCGATAGGTAGGCGTTCTTTCCATTATCAATTCATAGCAACAACAGTGGTGCTCATCATGGTCCACCGATTTGTAGAAATCGCAGAAAAATTGTTGTGGTGTTTGAATGAGCTTTTGCAGCAAATGACAATTATATGTTACATGTTTTCCAGCCACCTGACAAATAGTGCACCATAGCATGGGCCCCATACTTGGTCCTGCTAGAGCATCCTGCCTCAAGGGCATTGGTCCCAACCCTGTGATATAATTCACGAAGAGAGGGCAGTGATCTTTATCATGCTCTTGGCTCTTACACTTTAGGCACCAGACTTCCTTGCGTACCTCCAGCCTAGCCTCCTTTTCTTTTTTCAAGCTCTGCAATTCCAAAAAGAGGTTCTGTAACTATGGGTGAATTTGTTGAACTCCCAAAGATGCGTCCTGAATAGGCATTTCATGCAATCTCATCACGATTTCCCAGGCTTCCACCTGAGTCCTTATCTTCTACTGCAATAAAGCAATCCTCTAGTGGGGCAGGAGCGAGGCAATAAACCACTCGCGGTGTTGACTATCTGTGAGCTGCATGTTAGCTTCACAGATCACACACTTCAATCTTTGATCTAACTCCCAGGGCATTTCACAAGCCCTCAACATGATTTCCTTCTACCCAACTACTGATTGCGAATCAGACTTAGGTTTATTGAATTCTTTGTTCAAAGCGACCTGAGTGTCTGCTAACGATGCCAAAGGGTTATCAATGCAGTACTTAATGTACCAGGTCAGTGCACGATCCTGCAGAGTGGTAACCAAATGAAATTTCTTTATATTGTCGTTAGTGATCTGCTACGCGGCCCATACAGTAATCATGAAGAACCAGCACTGATTTGTATCTTCACTTCCTATACCTTTGAAAATCGGCAGCATTAATGAGTTCAACATGTTGAACAACGGTGGTGGTGGTGGTGGTGTGGGCGAAGGTGTATGTTGTGGAGGTGAAGGTGGCGGTGGAGTGTATGGATGATGTATCCACAGAAAACCTTGTCTTATCAGCTAGACTTCACTCCACACTGAGGCCTGTACTGCTCCTTCTTCATCACTCGAAGGAGGTCCAATCAACGGGCTATATTCAAGACTTGTTTTCCCTCAATCCCTGAAGAGTTTTCCACTTTGTGTAACTCCAAACATCAAGGCAATGGCATAACCCGTTTTTCACACAACATCATCTTAATCTAGGTATTCAAAAATGTTATGAAGAATTTCGTATCTACGGCTAAATACTAATTCCCTAAACAAGTAGCTATATATAGAACAACAGTTTAAATCACTTTAACCGTTTTCTATAAACAATAGATAAGACAAAGAGAATGAGAGGACCTACTTGTACTTTCTCTTTCCTCTTGTCTCCTTTGTATCAGTCCTGTCGCTCCTTCCCGTACTTAACATGCTTGAGAAGTACCTGTAAACATCAACAGAAGACAAAGAACCAATCAAAGCAAAAGATATATTGATTACAAGTAAATGGAATCATATACATTCACACATATAAGCATCA
>APFE030725339.1:366-12102 GCA_000404065.3 Pinus taeda
TTAAGATTGCTGTGCTTAAATAGTTAAGCAGAGCGATTGAAGCGAAATTACTACACTTTATACATTCATATCATTATCATATACATGATTTAAAAGTAAAGGCACATCATATAAACACCCAATAGTGGAATGAATAAGATTTGCTATTATAACGCATGCATACAATCAACGATAGCAAGAATAATTATATAACAATTCACATACACAGAATGACTTCAGACAAAGATAGAAATACCATTTGAGCTGCTTGCCACTCCTAGATATCAATTGCTATGTGTAGTTCTTCCCTTAACGCATAAACATTCTTCAATCAACGACAATAGTGCACAATTGTATAAAGAAATTTCTTCATTAAAGTAAGAATGATTGGTCGAGTTTCATAAAAGAATAAGGACTGAAGCACAATAGTGCAAACTTCAGTCTGTTAAGTCTATTACAAAATTTTATGACCCTTTCTAAAAACATGAAAGGGTCTATAAATACAATACTAATCTAAATATCTATAAAACAGAAATGCTACTTAAGTTGATATCAATAACTTTTGTTGCTATTTCGGCTGGCGATCTGGGGAGCTGGAGGATGATTCATTTGGTCGGCTGCTTTCCTTTGAATCTGAGCTGATTAATGGCAAGCATTGGCTCAATTTCCGGAGGTTTGTTGAGCCGCGAACTGAGCTGGGCAGCGTAGGTGGCGTCTTGGATGTCGGGAATCATACACTGGATGGCATCTGTTAAACATTTGAGGGCGGCTCTTTGTTCATGAGGCTTGACTAGGAAGTGCCAATATGTTTTCATGTTTAAACTATTAACTCCGGCGATTAATCTTCCTCTGCCTTCTAACTCTAGATAACACGTTTGCTCCAATGCATTTGCTGTAATAATCTTTCCCGGTGTACACTGGGAAATCATGTTTGCTATGTAGAGAGTGTCGTTAACTAGATCAACTAAATTGCTAGAAGTTAATCTACATCTAGAAGCTGCTCTCTCTGCCTTTAACACCTGTGTGTGCCATTCCGTGAAAAGTATATCTTTATGAACCTCAAGTATCCTTGGCAAATTGGAGGCTTTTCCCGACTTTGAATCTTGCCATTCAAGATATGTAGTGATAGCTTCATCGGCTTGATTCAAGTCATCCCTTGCTTTCTCTACCTGCTCGTTTATGGATGTAGTTAATTCGCAGAGTGGTTCTGCTTAAGAGATTTGTTGACACAAGAGTTTAATTTGCGATATTAGCGCATTATTTATCAACGTTGCCTCTTTCCTGAATTCTGTTATCTGCGAATCTCCTTTAATCTTCTCTAGCTGCGCTGTTATTTGAGCGATATGCTCATCCTTGGTCTTCACCAATTGCTCGTTCACTGCTTTCAATTTTTCCAAAGCCTCCGTTAATTCGTTCTGTTTCTGGATCGCTGCCTGATCAATCCTCTGTTTCTCTGCTTCCAATTGCTGAGCCAATTGGTTATTTGTTTGTTGTTGCACCAATAACTGCTCGTCTGCCTGCGATGTCCTCTGTTGTTGTGCCGCTAACTGCTCCTTCGCTTGCATTACCCTCTGTTTTATCTCAGCTAATTCTAACTGTAAAGTGGAGATTTCTTGGTCTTTGGTCTTTAACAAAAGACTCACCTCCGATGCTTTGTCGATAGTTGCAGCGGAGTAAGCTCCAGCGTACTATGAAAATTTGGTTAAATCATCGGAGGGATCCAGTTTCTCCTTCCACACTACATTTCCCGTGACCGCTTGTTCTGGAAAGATAGAAGGTTGATCAAGCCTTCGTCTCTTCCTCGATCGTTTTACCACTGCTCTATGCCTTGGGCTGTAGAAGACATCCAATGGCGAAATATCTTCTACTTGTAGAATGATTTGGTCGCTGGGACCTTTCGGAATTACTTCAATATCTATAGATTTAGGTGGGCCGCTGGTTCCACTCAGAACCTGAGATGGGGTATCATCCTGCACATTGCTGGTCTTAGGAGTATCGGTACTTTGTGAGTCTTTCCCTCCACTGATAATGGTATCAAATTGTTGCCATTCCTTTAGCAATTCAGGGTCTGTGATAGCACCCACGTTAGTATCGGTGGTGGTTTGTTTAGATTGAGACTCCTTCAGCAATTGTTCTTGTTCTTCCTTTTGTTGCTCTTCCAGTTCCTTTCGTCGTTTCTCCGCCTACTCTCTTTGCCATTTATCCTCCTGCTCTTTGCGTTGTTTATCTTCTTGCTCTTTGCGCTGTTTATCTTCCTGCTCTTTGCGTTGTTTATCTTCCTGCTCTTTCTTCAGCTTCTCTTCTTTGTCTTTCCTCTGTTGTTCCTCCTGCTCGCTATTATGATCTTTCGTTGTAGCAGGAGATTCCTTTGTATGTTGCTGGCTAGGCTCGCTTGATGATGCTGCTTGGGTTGGCGTTAATAAATCTGGAGGCAGAGTTTGCAACCTCTGCTCTCTAAGTTTATTAAACTCAGTTAATCCTTCATCGTTGTATCTTATCTTGGCGAGCTCTTTGGCTTGACCTATTGATTCAACCGAAGAGAACATGTCATCGAACATATCTTCTTGATGATCAAATGTTGCTAATTTGGCATGTTCCAAAGCGGCATATGCAGTTCGCTTTGGGTCAAATGCTCTATTCGGGATTGTAGCCAGATTTAGAGCTTGAACCTTTGTGGCCTCTTTTTCCGCATGTTTGAGATCATGCAGGGTGAAGACACCACATCTGAAGGGAAAAGTAGGCCAGCCCCTTTTCTTCTCCTTTTTGAGAGTCTGTGTAGTACTCTCAGCTGTAATTTGGTATGCAATTTCCCTTGCTAGCAATTTATCAGGAACATATAAGGGGAGACATGAGGATGGGCTTGGCTGCCAAAAGACCAAATAATAAAATGCTCTTCACAAACCAACTAGCCACTGCTGCAAATCAAGAGGCTAGGTAGGAGAAACTTGAAATGGGTTCAAAAAATTGAATAATAACGGAACCATGACCATTAACAAACTGATCAAGGTGGTTGTTAATAGATGATTTCCAAATCTTGCGATGATAAATATGAATGGCGAGGGTCCTGTGCAGTCCACCTCCAACCAAGAATAGGGAATTCGGAATTGAAACACAAGGTATCTAGGATATATGCACTATAGTAGAATGGGGGAATTTTCCTCTCAGTGACTCTAGTTTTATTCCTAAAGGCACTAACAGCTACTGCTAGCTTATCCGAAAGGATAGTAGCCCAATCCATAATCGTGTTGTTCACTGCCGCCTCCATAAGAGAAACCATCTCAATGGTAAAAATGGCAGAGTCGTGTAAACCCCACAATCTACACATCATTATACCCGCATAACAATAAGGAGAAGCCAAAGAGTCAACCGAGTACTTACCGGAGGATTCGTGCTTGTGTTTATTTGGATTTTGCCTCCAGTCCTTAATAGGTTCGGACTCGATCTCATTCTCGCTCGCAAACTTCTCCAAGAAGGAGCTATTGTATATCTTCTCCAGCTTAGGCAAATGATACATTTGCCTCAGGTCTTCTGGCTTAAATGACCCAAAAATCCTTCCATCCCTTGTGCTGAAAGTTCTGTTCGTGATGGGGATTTCTTCAATTGCCTATCGCACAACGTCTGTATATGGGAGAATTTGCTCCCTTGTTGCTATCCTATGGAGGAAAGAATCAGCCAAATCTTTGAGAGTGCAGTCCGACTTCTTCAATGAATCCGCGGTAGCTTCTTCTACCGTCTGCGTTGGTTTCTCGGCCTCAATTAAGTCATAAGTTCCTTGCCAAGTGACTCTGGCGAGGCCTGCGCATGTTGTGTCGGATATTAGGCCTTTTTTGCTGTTTGCTGCGTCTTGTCCTGCAACTGGTGGATCTGAAGCACCTGCGATTTTCTTTGACTTCTTACCCATCATGCCCGAACTCCTATCTGAGACTAAATTCTGCACAGAGAGGCAATTTGGCATAACACAGAGAGATAGCGATAAAACTTTCAATTTGATAGCAAATGAATAGATGCACACTGATATATTTTTCTTTTTAAAACAGGCGCGGAGACAATCTATGGACAGATCTTAGGACATGAATCCATTAAATGACCGTATAGAACCTGCCACCTTATAAATGCCCATTATATCAATAATTGGTCGAGAGATCTCTTTAAGCATGCAACGGACGTATTGGCGGCCGAGCGGGAGTGATTATGCCTTAAATAACAGTAAATTGAGCTTTCCAATCACTTTAACGACTTTCTATTGAAAACCGTGCCTTATCGCATCGCATCGGGGGCTATAACAAGTCTGGCTTAACAATGCATTGAGTATCGCCGATCGCCAATTGCGATATCGCATCGGCGAAAGGCATATGTGCATTAAGGTTCAAACAAGGGGACCTGCCGATCGCCGATTGCGATATCGCATCGGCGAAAGGCATATGCACAATGTGATTATAACAAAGGGGAACTGCCGATTGCCGATCGCTGATAGCTTATCGCATCGGGGCATTGATATGGGGTGCTTTGGTGGTGCATTGGGTATCGCCGATCGCCGATCACCGAATACTATATCGCATCGGGGCTAGTCTTATGCCATTTTGTTGTGTTCCTCATGTCATTGCGATATGCGATCTTGCGATCGCTTTATCGCAATGACCGAATATTTGCTTTATTTCTTTTTTAAATGGCTATTGCTTTAAAAAGGGTTTTTTATAAAGCGCTCCTTTGATCGGACTTTTGTTAAGTAAAATTTTTGATATCAATTTTATTTTAAAGGGACCCATTTCACATTTTAATGTTTTTTATGAATAAAAATAACATGAAATGGGGGGTTGTTTGTAAAGCACAACAATTGGCGATTCATTGGAAGAACCAGTTATCTATGGAAGAATAAAAAATGCTTAAACTTTGTGAAAATAGAGTTCCAACTACAAAGAAAAATTCTGATATAACTAGGTATCTATACATTTCGAATATCATAGAAGCAATTTTGCTAACTTCCTCCTTTTGCTAATTTGAAATAAATACATTTTGAGTTTCAAATAGGCCTCTGTTAGTTTATAATGATAAAAATAGAAAAATATCTCCAAATCAGCCTTTATAGTAAACTCGCCTGTCATAGGTAGAGCCTCTGCTGCCAGCAAACGTTTATAGTCTCGACAGGGATACCTTTTAACCATATAATTGTCCATTGTCCCATCCAATTAAGAGTGTGATTATCAGAATGAATTCAAAACATCTTTCATATTTTGTTCATTTTTCTTTTTTCTGTATTGACAGATAAAAAGCCATTGCCCTGGTTTGGTGGCCAGCTATTGACAATGCCACTCACTGGTAGTAGTCTAACTGAACAAGCTAGCTCGTGATGAGACTCCTTGTCTTGAAATTTCAAGCCATTACCCTGTTTTGGTATGCAGTATTGGTAATGTCAGTTAAGCTATTTCCCTATGAACATGGTAAGCAGGCTTGTAATAAGACCTCTTATCTTTAATATCTTTATATTTTAGAATTACACTCTAAAAAATCGTAATCTTTGATGAATGGGGTGGACAATTTCTTCCTTGAGAATCAATGGATGACAGGTTAAGAGTTGAAGATGCTGATATTGAATTGACTCCTATCTTTGATATTAATAACCTTTTGAGACCAAGTTGAAAATAGAAAATGACTTATATTACTTTTATGCTTCTAGGAGGAGTTGACCAAACTTAATTTGTGATTTCAGAATACAATGATACCTAATTTCCCAAAAATTATCTCTTTCGTTTGAAAGTTCTATTGTTGAAAGCAAATACTCATGATACTTCTGTGAGACAACTTTTCAAATATAGTGAAAGGTCAATGGAAATGCCTTTAAACTTTATTTACTGAAAAGAAAAACCTACAAACTATAAAATCCTACGGAAATAAAAGGGAGAAGGGGTCACCTTCTCAATTGAAGAATTCTCTTAGGATAAGGCCATTTACAGGGAGAGACTCCCTCAAACCTGCTAAATATTGCAATAGAAAGGTTGAATGGCCTATTTTCTCACAAATCTGAAATGGTCCAAGCCACAACTTTTGGAACTTGGTGTGTTTGCCTTTGTCCTCATGGGCTTTATCCCATTTCAGAAATAAATCACCAACTTGGAATTGTTTTGACCCTGATGAAACTGAATCAAAAGCTGCTTTGATGATTTGCTGATGTTTGGCATGGGTATCCTTGGCCTTTTCTCTCTCTTCTTCTAGTTTTAAGATTTGATCATATCTGAGCTAAATAGAAGAGGAAGGAGCTTCTTCAATGAACTGTACTAGGGCTAAAGAAGGAAGAACAAGATTTGTAGGCAATATTGCTTCCTTTCCATATAAAAGATTGAACGGAGAGGTTCCTATAGAAGCCTTCTGTGTTATCCTATCAGCCCATAATGCAAAGACTAAGGATTTATGCCAATTCCTATGATTTTGTTCGATTGTTCGTTTGATAATTTTGATCAGATTCTTGTTAGTGGACTCTGCCAAACCATTACCTTGAGGATAGTAATTAGCAGAATATTTTAACTTAAATCCTCTCTTTATAGCAAAATCAATCATAGAATTGCCTGAGAAATAAGAAGCATTATCAAATACAAGAGCAGTTGGGACACCAAACCTGGTAATGATGAATTGGTCTATGAATTCAATGATTGCTTCAGAATTTGCTGTCTTCAAAGGGAGTGCCTCAACCCACTTAGTGAAATAGTCGGTAGCAGTGAGAATGTACCTATGCTGCTTGGAAGAAGGTGGATTAATCTCCACGATGATATCCAATCCCCATTGCTCAAATGGTTGTTCAATGTTAACTGGTTGCAAAGGGAAAGCTGATTTTCGTTGTCTTCCACTAGCAGTTTGGCAATTGAGGCATTTCCTTACATACTCATGGGTGTCTCTAAAAAGAGTTGGCCAATAATATCCAGCATGAATAATCTTGTGAGCTGTTGTGTCAGCTCCAAAATGTCCTCCTGCTGGTCCATCATGTAACCCGCTGGTCCATCATGTAACTCCTGCAACACCTTTTGGGCTTCAGTTTTCTCAAGGCATCTCAGCAAAATAGAATCATAATTCTTCTTCAAAAGCACATCATCAATAATTGTAAAACTCTTTGCTTTTAACCTGATGGCCCTTTTGCTTTTGTAAGATAAATGTGGAGGAGCATGACCATTCTTTAAATAAAATATCAAATCTGCATATTGAGATTCAGAATCAGTGACACTTATCTGATTGATTTCTTCAATTGGACTAGTGTCGCTTGATTCGGGAATGTTGGAAGCTCCCGCCAATATCCTGCAAAAACCTTGGCCCCTAACAATCTTTGCTGGCCTAATTTCTAAGTCATATTCTTGAAGCGCTGTGACCCAATTTGCCCTTTTTTCACCCAGTTCTTTTTGTATTAATAGTTGCCTAACAGTTGGGAAAGGAACTATTACTTTTGTGTGGGTTTTGAGAAGGAAGGGTCTATAATGTTTGACTGCTTTAAACACATCAAAAGCTTGTTTCTCCACACCGGAGTAATTCAATTCGGCACCCTGAAGATTTGAGCTAAAAAATGAGATGGGTGCCTCCAAATTGTGATCATTTAGTTGCGTAAGTACTGCTGCATATGAAGAATTTGATGCGATAGTATACAATGTGAAAGGATTAGAGAAATTTGGAGTAATTAAGGAGGGGGCGTTGATAATGGATTGCTTTATTAAATCAAAAGCTTCTTTTTCTACTAATCCCCACTTAAAGACTGCATTTTTCCTAATCATTGCCTGGAGGGGCAAAGTAATATGAGAAAAATTAGGTACAAATCTTTTAACAAAATTAATCTGGCCAAGAAATGACTGAATCGATTTCTTATTGTGCGGAAATGGGATCTCAGAAATCTCTTTGATCCGATTAGGATCAATATAAATGCCATCCCGAGAAACAACAAAACCCAGGAGTTTCCCTTGATCAAGAACAAAGAATGACTTTTTGGGGTTAAGGGAAATTCCATACCTTTTACACCTTTGAAAGATCTGGTTTAAGTCATGTAAATGATTAGACCTCTCTTTAGAAAACACAGCTATGTTGTCTAGGTAGACGACCACTGTTCGATTTATCAATCCCCTAAAAGCAGTATCCATAGCTCTTTGGAAAGTCGCTCTTGCATTTATAAGTCCAAAAGGCATCTTTTGGTATGCGTATGTCCCCCATTTTGTTCTAAATGTAGTTTTAAGCTGGTCATCAGGATGAACCAAGACTTGGTTGTATCCTGAAAAAACCGTCTAAAAAGGACATCAATTCAAAACCTGCTACTGATTGGAGTATTTGCTCCATAGTAGGCAATGGGAAATTGTCTTTCAAACTTGCTCTGTTCAGATTCCTGAAATCAATACAAATTCGAATGTCACCATTCTTTTTCCCGACATGCACCATATTAGAAACCCAATTGGAATGTCGAACTGGAAAGATAATCTTGGCTTTAAGGAGTTTGTTAAGCTCCGACTTAATCTGGCTTTCCAAGTTTGGGTGTATTTTCCTTAACTTCTGCTGAATGGGTTTTTGATCTAGAAGCATTGGAATTGTATGCTGGATAATAGATGTGTCATAAGTCTTTAAGTCATCATATTTCCAGGCAAAAACGTGTTTATTTTTCCTTAACAATCTAACAAATGCTTCTTTCTCTTCTACAGAAAGTCCTAATCCTAAATTCACATTCTGAGGAGCTTGCTCAGTGCCCAAATTTACCAATTCAAACCTTAGGGTGGAGCTTTGGATCTTTGTATTAGTTACAGGTTTAAACCTATCTTTTATATCATAAAGATCTTCTAGCCTTACCACAGGCTTAGGAATTGCATTTTCTTGAGGTGTTTCCTTTATTTGGGAGTCATGCTCATCCTCTTCAATGATTTGGTTGTCATAAGACTTTTTAGAAGTTAAGAATTGTAAAATATCATCGTCATGATTAAATACTCTCCAATTAGTGATGTTATCAGGAATTGAAGGCCTGAAAATCAACTCTACAGAAAACCTATCAGGGCTGTAATCTTCTGAAGGTAGGAGCCTAGAGGCTACGTTGGCTAGTAAGTCGGCAGCTGAATTCTGGGACCTAGGAATGGAGGAAATGTTAAATGCTAAGAAATGTGAAGTAAGGTCTTGCACAAGTGATTGGTAATGCTTAAGGTGATTGGAAAGGCAATGAATTGCATTTCTAACCTGCTTGACAATAATTTCAGAATCACCAAATACTTTTAGGTATTGCACTTTAAGGTCGATCGCTTTATATAAACCCTGAACTAGGGCTTCATATTTGGCTGTATTGTTAGTGCATTCAAATTCTAATCTGCAAGATAGCATTGTCTTTTCCCCATGTGGACTAACCAAGATGCATCCTGCTCTCGAGCCTTCACTAGACTTGGAGCCATCAAAATATAAAGACCAAAATAAAGGAGTATTAACATTCATATTTACAGTTTTCTCATCATCATTGAAACACCTAGACTTATCTGATTGAGAAAAAATTTCAATCTGAGATGTAAAATGATTAACTGAGAAAGGGGAGGGTTGGGCAACAAAGTTGCCAAAGAATGATTCTGATGAATAGTTGCCCAAAATGTTGTTGTTGAAAGCCACAGGATGGTTTTCCTGTTCAAAATCGGTAACTGTATGGGTCATATGTTTTTCTCGGTCTATCTTTATTTGATTTGGCTTACCTTTATAAGGAAGCCACATGTGTGACCAATCAGTAGAAATGTACCCATGTAATTTTTCGGACCAGTCTCTACTCAAAATCAAACCGTAAAACTCAGGTATATCAGCTATAAGAATGTCAATCCTTTGTACTATTCTGGGATCAGCAGACAATCTGATAGTTACGGAATTAATTTCTCCGACGACCTGTACCTTAGTTCTGTCTAATTGAACAATATGGATGGCAGACTTCTGGGGCTCTATGTTCAGTTTGGAACAAACTGAAGCTGGCATTATGTTGGAAGATGCCCCTGAGTCAATTAAACAGTTGTGCAGGTTTCTGTTGTAGATTTCATAAGTCAGGAGGAATGGTGGAGTATGAGAGCTTGACCTGTCCCCAATTAGGACTGGATCTGTAGCTTCAACCATACCTGGAGGGGATTGGCCTGAATCATTAGCAGCTTTTGAACTAGGAAGGGGAGTAGAAGGAACAACATTCAATTCTTTAAGAAGTAATTTTTGCTAATGCTTTAGCTTGCTAAGCTCAAACATAGTTATGTTGGCCTTGGTCTTTTTCATGTCATCAACAATGTTGTATTCCATTGAATCGGATACCACTAACGTCTTAGAAGTTGAAGGGGAATTAGAAGTTGAGGCCTGGTTTTGAGGGACTACTGCAGGTGGTTTCTTTGGAGGTACTTTTTCCTTTGTTGTAGCAGCACCTGCACTCCTTTTCTTTGAAGTCGCCTGGGCAGGTTCAGAAGTACTTTTACTTCTGGTGGTGACTGGGAAGGCTTCTTCTTCATTATCAGTATCAGAATTGGGGAGTATGAAATCCCACATTCCATGACACTCAGCTACTTCCTCTTCATCGTCAGTTGGTGGAGTTGCCTCCTCTTCTTCCTCCTCCTGGTCTGAATCTGCATTAGATATGACATTGGGTGGCTTTGTTTCAGTTTTCTTATAAGTCCTAAAAGGTCTTTTGTTTGAAGTTTCGGCCACCTGTTTCTTTATCTCAATCATTTCGTTGGATAATGTTTTCAGGACCTTTTGCAATCCTTCCATGTCATATGGGTCTTTTGGGTTTTTCTTCTTGGAGTCTTCTTTAAAAGAAACTTTTTTAGCTTTTCTGTCTTCCAAGGCAGCTTTCTTTTCTAAGGAATTGATGCGCTTTTCCACATCAAGTGCTTCTTTCATATTTTCTGCTAAGTTAGGTTTCCCAGCCCGATCTACGAAAATGGCTATATTGGCAGGCAGGGCAGTGATATACCATTCGCTTCGTATTTGTTCACTTGGTTTGGAAGCTGTAGGGATTTTGTTGAGGAGTTTATTGAAGCGAGCATTAAATTCCTTTATCGGTTCCCTATGCTCTATTCTCAGGTTGGAGAGATCGTTTATTAAAGTTGCCAAGGACCTATCATCTCCATACTTAGTAAGAAACTGCTCTTGGCATGTGTCCCAACTGGTAATGGAACCAGAGGGTAGGGAGAAATACCAGGATCCTGCTGATCCTTGCAAAGTATAAGGGAAAAGTCTAACAACAACATATTCTTGCGTTACCCCTTTCAAGTTGACCGACAGCATGAAATTATTAATGTGTTCTTCGGCCTGAGTTCCATCATCTGGATTAAATTTGGGGATCCATTTTTCAGGAGCATCTGGTAAAGGATGCAATGGCGCAGGCATATTGACCGCACCGGGTCTGGTCCATGGATCTACCATTGTAATAGTACCAGTGGTTGATACTACTATTGGGATTCCAGATGTATGGGAAGTAGATGATAGTGAAGGGTGAGCAGATTGAGATGTTGAGGCTTCTGTTCCCTGGTGGACAACAATATGTAATGGAGGAGTGGGTGGTTGACTTTGCAGATGAGGAGATGAAATGGATGATGTGGATGAAAGTTCTCCACTATCAGATCCTTCGGTATGTTTCTTGGCCCTTTTCCTTTCGGGTAAAGGGAACTCAATGGGTTCGATACCAAGCTTTCCACTTTGAAGTCTGGTAAGTGGATGTGATAAATTGAACTGCGAAGTCGCACTGCTTTGTGATACTTCAGATCTTTGTGGCGAAATCGAGAAGGTCTGAAGTTTGTGGATAAG
>APFE030725339.1:12978-26031 GCA_000404065.3 Pinus taeda
ATGTAGAGAGTGTCGTTAACTAGATCAACTAAATTGTTAGAAGTTAATCTACACCTTGAAGTTGCTCTCTCTGCCTTTAACACCTGTGTGTGCCATTCCGTGAACAGTATATCTTTATGAACCTCAAGTATCCTTGGCAAATTGGAGGCTTTTCCCGACTTCGAATCTTGTCATTCAAGATATGCGGTAATAGCTTCATCGGCTTGATTCAAGTCATCCCTTGCTTTCTCTACCTGCTCATTTATGGATGTAGTTAATTCGCAGAGTGGCTCCGCTTGAGAGAGTTGTTGGGATAAGAGTTTAATTTGCGATATCAGCGCATTGTTTATCAACATCGCCTCTTTTCTGAATTCTGTTATCTGCGAATCTCCTTTGATATTTTCTAGCTGCGCTGTTATTTGAGCGATATGCTCATCCTTGGTTTTCATCAATTGCTCGTTCGCTGCTTTCAATTGTTCCAAAGCCTCTGTTAATTCGTTTTGTTTCTGGATCGCTGCCTGATCAATCCTCTTCTTTTCTTCTTCCAATTGCTGAGCCAATTGGTTATTTATTTGTTGTTGCTCCACTAACTGTTCGTCTGCATGCGCTGTCCTCTGTTGTTGTGCTGCTAACTGCTCCTCGGCTTGTATTACCCTCTGTTTTATTTCAGCTAATTCTGTTTGTAACGTGGAGATTTCCTGGTCTTTAGTCTTTAATAAAAGACTTACCTCCGATGCTTTATCGATGGTTGCAGCTGAATAAGCTCCAGCGTACTGTGACAATTTAGTCAAATCATCGGAGGGATCCAGTTTCTCCTTCCACACTACATTGCCCGTGATTGTTTGTTCTGGAAAGATAGAAGGTTGATCAAGTCTTCGTCTCTTCCTCGATCGTTTTACCACTGCTCTGTGCCTTGGGCTGTAGAAGACATCCAATGGAGGAATATCTTCTACTTGTAGGGTGATTTGGTTGCTGGGACCTTTTGGAATTACTTCAATATCCTTAGTTTTAGGTGGGCCGCTGGTTCCACTCAGAACCTGAGATGAGGTATCATCCTGCACATTGATGGTTTTAGGAGTATCGGTACTTTGTGAGTCTTTTCCTCCACTGATAATGGTGCTAAACTGCTGCCATTCCTTTTGCAATTCAGGGTCTGTGATAGCACCCACGTTAGTATCGGTGGTGGTCTGTTTAGACTGAGACTCCTTCAGCAATTGTTCTTGTTTTTCCTTTTCTTGCTGCTCCTGTTCCTTTTGCTGCATCTCCGCCTGCTCTCTTTGCTGTTTATCTTCCTGCTCTTTGCGCTGTCTATCTTCCTGCTCTTTCTTTAAGCGCTCTTCCTGTTCTTTCTTCAAGCGCTCTTCCTGTTCTTTCTTCAGTTTCTCCTCTTCGTCTTTCCTTTGTTGTTCCTCCTGCTCGTTATTATTTGCTTTCGTTGTAGCAGGAGGTTTCTTTGTTTGTCGCTGGCTGGGCTCGCTTGATGATGTTGTTTGGGTTGAAGTTAATAAATCTAGAGGCAGAGTTTGCAACCTCTGCTCTCTAAGTTTATTAAACTCAGTTAACCCTTCATCGTTGTATCGCATCTTGGCGAGTTCTTTGGCTTGACCTATTGATTCAGCTGAGGAGAAAACATCATTGAACATATCTTCTTTGTGATCAAATGTTGCTAATTTGGCATGCTCCAAAGCGGCATATGCAGTTCGCTTTGGGTCGAATGCTCTATTCGGGTTTGTAGCCAGATTTAGAGCTTGAATCTTTGTGGCCTCTTTTTCAGCATGTTTAAGATCATGTAGGGTGAAGACACCACATCTGAAAGGAAAAGTAGGCCAGCCCCTTTTCTTCTCCTTTTTGAGAGTCTGTGTAGTACTCTCAGCTGTAATCTGGTATGCAATTTCCCTTGCTAGCAATTTATCAGGAACATATAAGGGGAGGACATGAGGATTGGCTTGGCTGCCAAAGACTCTAATATAAGTAAAATTCTCTTCACCAAACCAATTAGCCACTGCTGGCAAGTCAAAAGAGGCTAGGTAGGAGATCCTTGAAATGGGTTTATCAAAAATTGAGTAATAAACGAGAACCATGAAACCATTACAAATCTGATACAAGTGGTTTTTATAGGATGACTTCCACATTTTGCGATGATAAATATGAATGGGCGAGGGGTCCTGTACAGTCCACCTCCAACCAAGAATAGGGAATTCAGAATTGAAACACAAGGTATCTAGGATATATGCACTATAGTAGAATGGGGGAATTTTCCTCTCAGTGACTCTAGTTTTATTCCTAAAGTCACTAACAGCTACTGCTAGCTTATCCGAAAGGATAGTAGCCCAATCCATAATCGTGTTGTTCACTGCCGCCTCCATAAGAGGAACCATCTCAATGGTAAAAATGGCAGAGTCGTGTAAACCCCACAATCTACACATCATTATACCGGCATAGAAATAAGGAGAAGCCAAAGAGTCGACTGAGTATTTACCGGAGGATTCGTGCTTGTGTTTATTTGGATTTTGCCTCCAGTCCTTGATAGGTTCGGACTCAATCTCGTTCTCCCTTGCAAACTTCTCCAAAAAGGCGCTATTGTATATCTTCTCCGGCTTAGGCAAATGATACATTTTCCTCAGATCTTCTGGCTTAAATGACCCAAAAATCCTTCCATCCCTTGTGCTGAAAGTTCTGTCTGTGATGGGGATTTCTTCAATCGCCCATCGCACAACATCTGTATGGGAGAATTTGCTCCCTTGCTGCTATCATATGGAGGAAAGAATCGGCCAAATCTTTGAGAGTGCAGTCCGACTTCTTCAATGAATCCGCGGTAGCTTCTTCTACCGTCTGCGTTGGTTTCTCGGCCTCAATTAAGTCATAAGTTCCTTGTCAAGTGACTCTGGCGAGGCCTGTGCATGTTGTGTCGGATATTAGGCCCTTTTTGCTGTTTGTTGCGGCTTGTCCGGCAGCTGGTGGATTGGAAGCTCCTGCAATTTTCTTTGACTTCTTACCCATCATGCCCGAACTCCTGTCTAGGACCGAATTCTGCACAGAGAGGCAATTTGGCGTAATACAGAGAGATAGCGATAAAACTCACAATTGATAGCAAATGAATAGATGAGCGCTGATATATTTTGCTTTTTCAAAACCGGCACGGAGACAATCTATAGGCAGATCTTAGGACAATGAATCCATTAAATGACCGTATAGAGCTTGCCACCTTATAAATGCCCGTTATATCAATATTTGGTCGAAAGATCTCTTTAAGCATGTAATGGATGTATTGGCGGCCGAGCGGGAGTGATTATGCCTTAAATAACAGTAAATTGAGTTTTCCAATCACTTTAACGGCTTTCTATTGAAAACTGTGCCTTATCACATCGCATCGGGGGGTATAACAAGACTGGCTTAACAATGCCTTGAGTATCGCCGATCGCCGATTGCAATATCGCATCGGCGAAAGGCATATGTGCATTAAGTTTCAAACAAGGGGACCCGCCGATCACCGATTGCGATATCGCATCGGCGAAAGGCATATGTGCAATGATATTAAAATAAAGGGGATGTGCCGATTGCCGATCGCCGATAGCTTATCGCATCGGGGCTTTGAAATGGGGTGCTTTGGTGGTGCATTTGGGTATCGCCGATCGCCGAACACTATATCGCATCGGCGGAAAGCCTTTAAGTCATTTGTTGCATCCCTCATGTCATTGCGATATGCGATCTTGCGATCGCTTTATCGCAATGACCGAATATTTGCTTTATTTCTATTTTAAATTGATATTGCTTTAAAAGGGTTTTTTATAAAGCGCTCCTTTGATTATCGGACTTTTGTTAAGTAAAAGTTTTGATATCAATTTTATTTTAAAGGGACCCATTTCATATTTTAATGTTTTTATGAATAAAAATAACATGAAATGGGGGGTTGTTTGTAAAGCACAACACATCTTCAACATAATTCAATAAATTTACCTTCCATAATGTTGTTTTCATTTCAGTTGCCCAACTTTCATAATTCATACCTGAAAAAGAGGGTATATCCGGCATTAACCTCTTAACGATTTCATTAAATTCTAGATCTGCATCATGATCCTTGACTTGATCAGCTATAAGTCCATCATCGTTGACTGTAAACTCTTTAACAAATTCAGCAAAACAATATATAACATCTGTCCCTTGATGCTTTCTCCTTAGTTTTCTTCTAGACTCTTTCAGTCTCCTTTGTTGACCCATTTGTCCTTCTATTTTCTCCCCAGCATCTAGTGCGCAATAACACTTCGATCAGGAATAGTCCACTGCCCATTGCACTACTACATACCAGCTCTAGATGCTACTATACACTTTCCAATAGTACTCTCTCCAACAACGCTCACGCTCTAGCCACACAGGGATGGGCCACCAGGTTGATCAAACAATGAGGGGTCCAAACAACACTTTATCCCATGCACAGGTCAAATTAAAATTCCCAATTCATAAACGACGTCGACATTTACAGAAACCAATAGCAACACCAGTTAAACGTAGTGTTCACATGCTCCACGTAATCAATCCACAAGAGAAGATTCCTAGATGGACAGAGGAACCAGAACAACGCTTTGTCCACAAACTTTTGCTCCATGTGACCTCTGATTCAAGCTGCCACCATGCAACCTTCAACTCAGCCGTTGTAGATCTGACCACCAAGCAGTTGCCCAAACTCCTTGACCATGATAAGTGGATCCGGTTTTTACAAAAACAGTGCCACCGATCTGAATTCGTGGCAACACTTGTGAGGAAAGCTCCTAGCAGCGCAGACCCAACCTCCACGTAGGAGCGAGCTATGTACCTTCGGCCTTGCTGCAAGACGATGAGTACGAGGGAGCAGCAACACCCTCCGACCTTCGGCCTTGGCAACACCACTCTGGCCTTCGAACACCTTGCTTTCTATATATCCAACACTCTGCAACTCACCAACACGGAGTTGCCACCACGATCAGCAAATTTTGATGAAGCTGCGCACTTCAGCGTTGAGGGACTCAAGGGACTTCAAATTTCGATGGCACACTTCACAACCAGCAGATCCACGATCAACGCTCACTGCTTTGAATTCAGCTTCTGTATTGCCGAATTTTACAATGGTTGACTTAGCCTACTTAAACACAAGCTTCTCCACACAAAGCAATGCCCTCATATGTTCATGCCTTCAGCCTCCTCTCTGGTGGGTTCCTCTTTATTTTCAACAATGGTTGTTTCTACAAGCCCTGCGAAACAGATCTATTCGAGCATCTATTGAGAGACGAGCTACCACCGCTGTCGAGCATCTATTCTGCTGCCACCGCTGCTTTCAGGTCAATGGACCTTGCCCACAATTCACCAAAACCGAGCAAGCTCCACGATTCAACCTTCATGCTCACGCTCACCTTAGCACGGTTCGCTCATTTGTGCCACACCAGCGTCCACACCACCACTAGAGGTTTCCGCAGTCGTTCTGGCTTCTTGGAGCAAATGGAGGAATAGAGGTCAAAGTAACAAACTCTACTGCGAGGATTTTTCTCCTCTTTGTAGTTACTAGAGGTTACTAAACAAGAAAGAAAATGAAACTGAATACAACCACACAGGTAAAAACTCAAGATTTACGTGGTAAAACCTTGACAGGGTGTCAAGGAAACATCCACGGGGCAAGGGATTGGAATTTCTATTCAATCAATAAATGATTCTCTTTACAGTAGTTTGGGCATTCATTAGTTTTATATGAGCCTCCTCAGTTACATAACTATTGATTCAGTATGAAACTAACTTGTCAATAACTAATACAATTTTACCCAAATTTACATTAATTAGTTGTCAATTACCAACAAACTCCACCTTGATAATAATTTTCCTAATCCATTGCCCATGCCCATTCATTATCTCTTCTGCAATCCAAGAGAAGCTAAACACCATCGTAGCTTCTCTATTGTAACTGGCTTTGTGAATATGTCTGCACAATTCTCCTGTGTATGGACCTTTTGAAGAGCTACCTTTCCGCCATCGATCACATGTCTCAGAAAAATGATACCTTACATCAATGTGCTTGGTTCTGCTTTGATAAGCAAGATTTGTAGCCAAGTGAATAGCACTCTGACTGTGACAAAGTAGATTCACTTTCTCCTGCATCCTTCCAATCTCATCAAGTACACCCTTTAACCAGATTGCTTCTTTACTGGCATCTGAAGTAGCTATATATTCTGCTTCGGTAGTGTACAACGCAATTGTTTCTTGAAGCTTTGACATCCAACTAATTGCTCCCCCTGCAAGAGTAAAGACATAATCTATAGTAGATCTTCTTTTGTCCAAATCACCTACATAATCAGCATCTACATATCTGCGGACTGATCCTTCACTACCATTAAAGATGATGCAATGGTCACTTGTGCCTCTTAGATATCGAAGCACCCATTTCACTGCTCACCAATGTTATTCACCTGGATGTGCCATGAACCTACTGACAACTCCAACTGCATGTGAAATGCTAGGTCTTGTAGATACCATCACATACATTAAGTTGCCTACAACATTTTCATATGGTACATGAGACATATACTGCTTTCCTTCATCAGTTCTAGGACTCAAAACCGAAGAAAACTTAAAATCGGAAGCTAATGGAACATTAATAGGTTTCACATTGTTCATATAGAACTTTTCAAGTACTTTCTCCACATACTTCTGCTATGTTAACCAAAGCTTACCATTTTTCCTGTCTCTGTGTATCTCCATGCCCAAGATATGTTTTGCTACACCAAGATCCTTCATATCAAATGTCCTAGAGAGTTGAGCCTTTAACCTATTGATCTCTTCCATGATTTTTCTTGCAATAAGCATATCGTCAACATACAAAGCTAAGATAATGAATATGCCATTGAAACTCTTGAAGTATACACAATGATCATACTCACTTCTAATAAATTTCTGGCTCACCATGATGGAGTCAAACTTCTTGTACCACTGTCTGGGAGATTGCCTCAGACCATACAATGATTTCCTGAGCTTGCAAATTAATCTTTTGTTGCGACCTTGTACAAAACCTTCTGGTTTTTCCATATATAACTCTTCATTCAAATCACCATGTAGAAAATTTGTTTTAACATCTAACTGTTCTAATACAAGGTTAAGTAATGCAGTTAGTGCCAACACAGTAAGAATAGAAACAAGTTTTACAACTAGTGAAAAAATCTCATGAAAGTCGATACCTTCAACCTGAGAATACCCTTTTGCTACCAGTCTCGCCTTATACCTTTTGATACTTCCATCAACTTTCCATTTCAGTTTGAAGACCCATTTGTAGCCAACAACACTTCTCTCTTCAGGAAGTTCTACAAGATCCCAGGTATTGTTCTTGGCTAAGGAATCCATTTCTTCTTCCATAGTCATTGTCCATTTTTCGCTATCCGTATCATCTACGGCTTCCTGATAACAAGAAGGTTCCCCATCTTTAGTAATAAAAGAAAAAGATGAAGCAAAATCTTCATACCTTTTGGGAGTTTTTCTTTCCCTTATAGACCTTCTTAGAGTGACTGGTTGCTGAACTAGTTCAGAAACTTCAACAGTTTCCTTTGTATCTTCAACACGGTTTTCTCCAGACGTTTCTTCTTCCTTTTGACTGTCACCGAAAGGTCTAGCCTCCAACTGAATTTGTTGATTTGGCGATACATGTTCCTGTTCAATTCTTTCAACATTTGATTTTAATACTATCTTCCGCAATGTAGGATCCCACAACCTGTATCCTTTCACCGCATAGTCATATCCAACAAAGACATAACATTTCAATTTTGGATCTAATTTTGAACGCTGATTTTTAGGAATAAGAGCATAAGCATCACAACCAAATATCCTTAAATGTGAATAATCACAAGACTGACCTGACCAAACTTCTTCAGGAATTTTACATTTAATTGCTACTGAAGGTGATTTGTTAACTAAATAAGAAGCAGTGGATATTGCTTCTACCCACAACTCCTTTTGCAGCTTAGCATTGTTGATCATGCTTCTGGCTCTTTCCATAAGAATCTGATTCATACGTTCAGCAACACCATTTTGCTAAGGAGTATAAACAGCAGTTTTGTGCTAACAATTCCTTCATCCTTATAGTATTGTTGAAATTCTATTGAAGTAAATTCACCACCATTTTTAGCTCTTAAACATTTAATTGATTTGCCTATTCTTTTCTCTACCATTGCTTTAAATTGTCTAAAGATATTGAATACATTAGCTTTCTTTTCCAGCATAAAGACCCAAACTTTACGGGAGAAATCATCAATAAACGTTAAAAAATAAATGATACAACAAGAGATGGTCCTCACAGATCAGAATGAATATAGTCTAAAATATCTTTACTATTATGATTTCCAGTTTTAAATCTTTGTTTACATTGTTTTCCATACACACAATGTTTGCAGAAATCCAACTTCAAAGATTTCAGATCAAGAAGTGATTTATGTTTCATCAGTACCTAAAGACCTTTCTCGCTCATGTGACCCAATCACTGATGCCATAGGTGAGTACCTTCTTGTTCTTTTTCTGACACAATCATTGCTTCACTAACCTAAGTACTTCCTTTGAGTCTGTAAAGATTTCCAACCTTTTCTACTTTCATAACAACTAGGGCGCTTTAGAGACTTTCAGCACTCCATTCTAACCTGTAAACTTATAACCATCTGAATCCAACACTCCCAAAGAAATCCATTTTTTCTTCAATTCAAGTACATGTCTAACACTAGTTATTTTTCTAACTGCGTTATCATACATTTTAATCCTGATATTTCCCATCCCAATAGTCTGACATGATACATTATTACCCATAAACACAAAACTACCATTTACATCTGCATATAACACATATTTCATTAAATTTGGAATTAAATGATCAATCTAGAATTTCAAAATAACCAAAAAACTCAATTCTATTGATGTCATTGTAATAAAAAAAATTCTGAATTTAATGAAATATGTGTTATATGAAGTAAACCAATTTTTTTGTGGACACATATGATGAGAAGCACCAGAGTCTAACAGCCAACTTTCAAAACCCTGAGAGACATTACATACAGTTAAAGTTTCATCTATCATACATAATTCTTCAGCAGATAAAACTTTGTCTGTCATACCTGAATCAACCTAATTTTCTTCCTTCTTCGGGTTATTAGACTCTTTTCATTTCCAATAGTCTTTCTTAAGGTGTCAAATTTTTTTGCAATGCCAATATTTTGCCTTACACTTCTTTCCCTTTGATTTAGATCTGGAAGACCCCCTTCTTTTTTCTCCTCTTTCCTTTGACCGTCCTCTAGCTATCATGGCTTCTCGTGTTACTGTTTCAGTACTGGATTTCCTTCGTACTTCTTCAGACAAGAGAGCTCCCACAACTGATTCAAATTTCAAAGAATCAATGGTGCTCAAACTGATTGAAGTTACGAAGTGGTCCCATGACTCGGGCAGAGAACACAACAAGGTTATAGCTTTGTCTTCTTCCTGAATTTTAACTGCCATATCTAATAATTGGCATATAAGTGTATTAAAAAACATTTAAATGCTCTGCAACTTTTGAACCCTCCTTCATTCGAAGACTGTACAATTGTCTTTTCAAATAAATTCCACTAGTTAATGACTTTGTCATATATAGTTTTTCCAGTTTTTCCCATAAGCCTGAAGGTGTACTCTCTTCAACAATGTTGAAGAGAACTTCATCTGCCAGGCATAACCTGATGGTACTGACAGCTCGGGCATGCAAGTCCTCCCAGTCTGAATCTTTCATGCTAGCAGGTTTCTTATTTGCCCCGTCCAAAGCTTTGTGCAACCCTCGTTGCACTAGAAAATCCCTAACTTTCAGTTTCCAAAGAGAAAATTTGTTCGTGCTGGTGAATTTCTCCACCTCGAAATTTGCATTCGTCATCTTGACCATTTCTTTCCTACAAATCCTTCTTTTTAACTAGGTTTCTCAAAAAACAAGGGTTTATGGTTTCTTCAATTTCTGGTTTCCTCTTCAGAAGTCTGAGTTTTTTTTTTTTTAAGAAACTCTTCTCTACAATTCTGAGTTTTTTTTTTGTTTAAAAAAACAAAAAATCCCTATTTAGATTTTTCTGTAATTCTTCTAGAAAAAAATTTGTCTCCTTTGATTTTTTTTTATAAATCAAAAAACCCTTCAATAAATTTGCAAAAAAAATTAAAAAATACCCATTGTCAGCATGCAGATGGCCAGTATGCAGGTTTGGTGAGTCATCACGCAGATGGATTCGATGGGTCTCTAGGCCAGCAACACATAGAGGTATTCGATGGGTCCCTGGGCCAGCAACAACTCCACGGGCTCTGGCTTCCTCCTTAATGGCTTTGGCAGCACGCAGAGGTAGCACACAGAGGCAAGATCTTCAAGCACTGGTCCATGCACACGCAGAGAGCAGAGTGGTAACACGCAGCAGTGGTCCACTGAGACAAATGACCCATCCTTCCTTTGATACCACGTAGCATCTTCGAGGCCAGTTTTCACACAACTCTGATGCATCTCTCCTTCTTGAAAACTGCTCTTCGAGCTTTGAACAATGCATATGCAAAGAGCAAGCTCTTCTCCTCTGGCGGCAGGCTCTTCAAGCTACTCGACTGGAAGCACACAGAGGTCACGGCTCTGGTCCAACACTTGACGGCTCTGGCTTCCTCGACCAACACTCAGAGGCAACCACCACACAGCCTCTGATGGGTATGCAGCAGCACTACTCGATGGGTCCTCGACGGCTCCCTCTGGCGGCAAGCTCTTCCAGCAATGACACAGCAGTGGTGCCCTCCTTGACGGCCTTCAAAAAATTATAATCTGCAATCGCCTCCAAAGATGATCACACAGGGTTTCACGCAGATTTGATTTTCTTTCACCAGCATTCCCCTCCAACTCAACTCAACCTCGCTCTGATACCAATTGTAGTTACTGGAGGTTACTAAACAAGAAAGAAAATGGAACTGAATACAACCACACAAGTAAAAACTCAAGATTTACGTGGTTAAACCTTGATAGGGTGTCAAGGAAACATCCACGGGGCAAGGGATTGGAATTTCTATTCAATCAATAAATGATTCTCCTTACAATAGTTCGAGCATTCATCAGTTTTATATGAGCCTCCTCAGTTACATAATTGTTGATTCGGTATGAAACTAACTTGTCAATAACTAATACAATTTTACCTAAATTTACATTAATTAGTTATCAATTACTAACACTCTTCCCTCTTCTCTACTGGCTCGACCTGCCCTGGTTCCTTGTTATCTGATGACACAGAGATTCTTGGATCAGAAGATGATCTTGTGGATGTTGTTAAGCCAACATCTGCTGCACCCTAAATGAATAGGCTCCACCGTCCTGGTGATTGCTTGATCTCTAGCTACACCAACTACAATCTTGGCCTTCACTGCTTGATCTTTGGCTGCACCATATACAATCTCAGCCTTCACTACTTCGTCACTAGCTACACCAACTTTGATATGGGGAATCAGGAAATCGCCGAGTTGTACCACAATTTTCGTAGCACGATAGACTCAATGACTAGTCAATTTGAATTATTGGGTAATCACAACACTCACCCCAATAATCACAATCAATCATGGTAATCATGGTGGGCGCCAAACAATGAATCAGATAGTGGGATACAACTCCAGCAATCCCAACTATGATCAACACATTCAATCACCCAAAATGCTCGATCACTAAATCATTCAACAAACTTAGCCCTGACCTTGAGTTCCAACCTAAGCTCTGATACCATGATAAAAGATAAAGAATCAACTTTATTAATCAAATTGGGCAACTCTCAGGTGAGAGACTACACCTGGAGACTACCACTGGCAGAATGCTCTATATTCTTTCTCACAAGGGCCTGTTACATATAAACTAGCACATAAACATGGTGGTTTGAACCACTCCCTAAATAATAGGATCTTAGACCTAATCACAAGGTCTCAATTCTATCCTACAACAACAAACAACCAAATGTGGAAAAGACTAACTTTCTCCATTAATCCTAATAATGAGGATCTTCCTTTTATGGATTGATATTTCCCAATAGTGATGCATAGAGTTGGTTTGAAAATAAAATATGGTTTGCAGGTCTATTGATTTTTGTTTTCATCAAATTCTTGGTAAATAACCATTGAAAAAAGAAAATTTCTATGAAAAGATAAAGATATGCATGAGAGTAATACTAATATTGTTTTTGTACTAACAAACACATACAACCAATTTGATTTCGGGGTTATGGAGATTTTATTGTGAGCGTTCCGTGTAATTTCAAACCAAAATTCATGATTCAATATGTCATTTGTGTGTTATGGTCGTTTTGTTATTATGATAAATATCTTTAAAAAATTAACATCACTATGTTATTGAAGACTAATATTTTAATCAAACCTTTATTCTTGAAGGGTTTATCAAAACATCACTCTCGAAGCACAAAATTTTAAACATAACTTGACCGGAAGTATAAAGACCCAAAATGTCAAAAAACAATGGGTGGTACAAAGGAATCCAAATTCCAACTGTGTGTAAGTATGTCACGTCCTCAAAAAATAATAAAAATAATTTGCGCTAATATTGGTTAATCTTAAATTATATATATCTTTTTAATCTTATTAATAGACTAAGATTAATTATTAAAATATAACTATTTATTTGAATGGATAGTAAATTATCTCATGTGTTTAATAGTTCCTTTATCATATGCATGAATTTGAATGGATCATAAATTTACCTTTAACAATTTTTTTTACCAAATTAAAATTCCAAGTTAGGTAAAATTTTAAACATTTTTACTCTTTACTAAAACCAATACCATTTCTTAAATCAAAGGAAAAATGTTAATTCAACACAAAGAATATAAAATCTTGCTCCAAAATCTTTTAATATTTCTTTTAACTAAACATTTGTAAAATGAATTTTTAAAATGAAAAGCCATATCCTAGGGATATATGAAAATGTTTAAAGACATAAATATTTCCACATCAAAGTTGTAATATTTGAAAATATTAATTTGATGTATTTTTACTATAAATTTTGTTATCATACCATGTAAAAAACATCATTAAATCTAATATTGATATTAT